>PVIH01005342.1:49746-125641 GCA_004025045.1 Sigmodon hispidus
GGTCTCTAAACAAACAAACAAGAAAAAAAGCCAAGCATGCCCAAGCGGCAAACCACAACCACTGAACAGCTTGGGATCAGAAACACCCTGGACTGACCCTTCGAACCCCACTCCAACTATAGGAACACCTGACTCACTCTTGAGGGAGGGGGGACAAAACTGGATTTGCCAGGAGTGGAGACTGATCCAAGCATTATTGAGTCAGTGGGACCATAGGACTGTCTGCTCCCTGCCTAGGGAGGGGATGGGGAGTTGCAGAGAAGAAAAATGACCTGATGTGGTGGGAGGGGGAAGGGACCTTGAATAAGGATATACAGGGATGGAAAAAAAATTAAGACAGAAAGCTGAACACAAAGTAAATATATGTGTAGCAATCTTATTGCATTATCACCCTTGATAAGTCATGCTTATGATTTTTATCCTCTTTATATTTATTGTTAACTTTTCAGCATTTTAAATTTATTTTACTGGTTTTTTTTTTTTGATAAATACAAAGTAAATAAAGAAGAAGAAGAAAAAAAAAGAAAATGTAAAGGTGATAGGTGAGGGGAAGAGCAGGGACAAGGGAGTGTGGGCTGGGATACAGCGATCAGCAGAGGGCTGGCGGTGCCCTTCAAGCCTGTCAGCAGGTGGAAAACACCTCACCTCAGGGAAAGTGGGGGTGCAGGGCAGCACTGGTCCTGCTGTTTTCATCAATGAGGACCAGAGCTACAGGGAATTTTTCCAGATCACAGGAAAGGTTATACCAGAGAACTGGGAGGCTCTCATCCTCACCACGCAGGGGACCTACAAAGGAAGTTCCAAGGCAGACATAGAAAAACCCTGTCTTGAAAAAAATCAAGAACTAATAGAGTTCTAGAAAGGAAAACTGATTTGCCCAGAGCTACAGAGCAAGGGTGAAGGCCAAAGAAGCCAGTACCCTGGTAATGACCATTGTATTTCTGTCTTCCCATCTGCCTCTGTAATGACCTGTAATTCAATGCCTTCAGTCTCCATGATACGTGTCTTGGCAATGTGCACATGTTCTCAAGTACCTCTGAGTTTTGATCTAATGACAACATTTGTCCTATAACACCATATCCACAAAGATTACTATGCTTCATGATCTCTGAATGAGTCCTGTCCAAAGGAAGGCAGCAGCTACATTCCTTGCTAGGGACATGCTCAAAGGCGGAAATGAGCCTAGCTGGACTGGCTCAGCCAGATCTCATTTCCTTTCTGACAAGGCAAGAAGTTCCTCTCTCTCTCTCTTTTCTCTCTCTGTCTCTCTCTCAGGCCTCACTGTGTAGTCAGGTTGGTCTCAAACTCCTGTCTCTCTCCTAACTTCTGAGATTACACATATGAGCCAACACACTGACTCATTCTGCTTTTCTAACCCAGACCTTATAAGTGGCCACAGCCTGCGTTCACCGTCGTTGATAGGACATGCACTTGCTCTTTGCCCTGGTTTCTAAAGGGTAAAGACTTTAAAACTTTTCTACTTTAGGATTTTGATCTCATATTTGGCTTTGCTTCTGGCACACATCCCTTGAACTCTCCTTCAGGACAGGCACGTTCTCTGTTCTAGTAAGGTGCTCCTGGTGGACTTCTGAATGGAAGCTGGCCATTTGGAAGACAAAATCATGAGGAGAACCTAGGAACTTGCAGCCTCCCCAACCCAGTCACACCAGGTGTGCTGATGGGCTAAAGGTTTGGGAGATCACAATGAAAGACCCCAACCTCAAAATTTCCACAAAGCCAATTAGCTGGAAGTCATCCTGCGGGCAAAACCTCAGTATATCAGGGAACCGACAGTCAGGAATCATTTGGCCAATTAGCAGGGAGTCATCCTGCGGGCAAAGCCTCAGTATATCAGTTAAGGTTTCTTAAAAAGATAAGGAAGGCCATGGGAGGGTGAAGAGACCGGGAGTGTCTAATCTTAACACAAACCCGATGTTCACAGCACCTCCAGGATCAAAAACTTTACAACCTTGCCCCAAAGTTGAACCTTACACATCACCCCTCAGTGGAATTTTATATGTAGTTCAAAGTAGCATGAGATATGATATATGTCTTTATGTTTAAGCTGATAGGCTCTCACTGTATTAAAAAGAGAGAGTGTTCTTTGTACGGGTGCTCAGTTAGCTGAGGCTGCTGATCGCCCACAGGTGCCTGTGTATTAAAATTACCTCGTGCCATTTACAGCCTGGGACTTGTGCATGAGTTCTTGGGGCTGGGGTCCCTGAGGATCTTTCAACAAGTGGTTCACGTGTAATCAGCACTTCCCAAAAGAAGTGTTGGGTGAGCCTCTGGATGCATAACACTAGCACAGGGAGTAGAGAAGGCAAGCAATGTTAGTTTCTGCCACAGCCCCTGTCTCTGCTGCCAAAGTAGTTATGTCATCGCCTGTCACCGGGGGCCTTTCACCATCAGCTATGCGACAGTGCACCCCTTAAAGTGTCCACAGGCACAGCTTACTCGCCGCTCCTCTTCATCCTTTGACCTCCTTTCTCCTTCCTCTTCCTCCTCTCTTGCCCCCGTCTGTCTGTCTGTCTGTCTCGCATGTCCCCAGTCTGACATGACCTTTCCCTCTCCCACAATAAACCTCTTGCACTAACTCTGTTGCACATGGCATGTTGGCTTAGTGGCATATCCTTTGATGGAGTTCCCCTCCCCTTCCCACAGGCTAGACCCTCAGGGTGTGTGGTGAACTTGAGCACACAGGACAAGGCCAGAGGACACTGTTTTGTTTTGTTTTTTTTTTTTCTCTATACCTGAGTTTACAGCCATGCTTGGCTTTTTTACATAGATTCTGGGAATTCAAGTTCAGGTTCTCATGTTTGCATAGAAAAGTCTTATCCACTGAGCCATCTCCCCAGACCCAATATCCTTTATTACTACTTATATTTATTATTGTGAGACCCAGAGTCTCACATATACCAGGCAAGTATTCTACAACTGAACTATTTTAACAGCCTCTTCTATTTTTGAGAGTGTCTCACTAGTGAGCTCAGACAGACCCAGAATTTTTGAAATCCTTCTGCATTGGCTCTGAGTGCCTAGGATTATAGGCCTGAACTACCAAGCCTGGATGAAACTATCGTTTTATAGCAAACTCTAAATGTATGTTTCCCTGAGTTCTGTGAATCATCCTGGCAAATTAGTTGAACTTGCAGTAAAGATCCTGGGAATCTACAGCCATCTGGTCAGAAGTACAGGTCACAACCTGTTAACTTCCTATTGGTGTTGGAGGCAGGGCAATCTTGTGGTTGAGTCCTTAGCCAGAGGCATTCAAGTCTAACTCCAGGTAGAGGTAACAGAATGAGTTACTCTAGAGATCATCCTACTGACATGTCTGTTGGTAGGGAGAGTCCACACCTGGTGTCAGCTAGGAAGTCCTGAGAGAGGTGATGTGTGAGAAAGAAAATATAGTTTTCTCTTCAGCCTCTATAAGTCATATCTGAATATTTCCTATGGATGCTTAGGGCAGAAAGCACTAAAGATTCCTCCAGTACTGTAGCTAATCCAGGTGGTGCTGGGGTGGTAACTGATGCTCACTTTCCTTGCTCCATTCTTGTCCGACATCCACAACAGCCCCTCCTATCTCCTGTGCACTGACTACCTTTGGTCTGTTTCAAGTTTAGCTAATTAGCCTGTGAGGCTGTAGTGCCTGACACATGGGCTGTACTGTCTCAAGTACTGGGTAACAACTAAGATACATTTCTAATAGTCCCAGGGCAATGAAGGTATTCCAAAGAGACACTGACGAGATAGAGGGATGGCTCAGTGGTTAAGACCACATATTGGTTTTGCAGAGGACCCAAATTTGATTCCCATCAACCACTTCAGGCTGTTCACAACCTCCTCTATCTCAAGCTCAAGGGGATATGATACCCTCTTCTGGCCTCCCGGGCACCTGCAGGCATGTGCACATACCCTTACACATAAGCACAATTCAAAGTAAAAACAAATCTTAAGAGAGGAGATGCTTGCCCAGTCCTTTAAGGATCACCCTAGAGAAATGGAACTTCTTGCTGGGAGGAAAAGGTCAGCCAGAGAAGAAATCTGTCTCCTGGAAAGAGATTTCCCACACTGCTAGCATTTTGTCAGATGACTTCCCAGGAGAGACTGGAGCTGAAGAGCGTGGTGATGGGGTGACAGGAGGGACCACTCCTTGATAAGGTCTGTGTTGCTGTGCTTATCTCCTGCCCTCTATTTAAACCTAAAGATGTGAGGATGCCAAAGACTTGGGGGAGGGGCACAGGACCTCTTCAGTACCCACACTGAATAAATCTCCATTTCCTGCTTTTCACTACTATTTGTTTAATTGGCTTATTGAGGGTGGTGGTCCTTAGGTTCTGACCCCCCAATTCTGGTGACATTTGCTTAAAGCCCATGTTAAGCTTTCTGGGCTGGCAAGACGCCCTCCATGGGATAACAACATGTAATTTACACTGTGACCACTTTCACTATCCTGATATTTGTTGGCAATAGCAGACTGTGGCCAGAGAACTGTCAGGGAGAATTTATTTTGAACTGGGAATAGATATTATGTAGTAAGTATCTGTGAGGTATTTATTTGTCATTACTTTAAACATATCATCTCTTTTAAGCCTAAAACAGTCTTTACATGGTATCATTCCCACTTAGAGATAAGAAAAATAAAGGTTCTATGAGGCGACTTGTAACATCTGGGAGGCATGCTACTGACTCCTTCCCTCAATACCCCTTAAATCAGAAGAGAGACTACAGTTACAAAGATAGGGTCATTTATTCATGTTATAGTACTGCATTTCAAAGACAGAAATACAGCTGTCTGTTCTGAACATCAAGGTCAGAGACAGCTCCCCCACCTCAAACCTCAAAGGTAAATACACACATTTGTATACACGAGATATGAAAATACATACACAGCATCACAGGTATCTAGAACAGCCCAGTGGTCAGTGCAGACCCTGCCAGGCTGAAGACCAGCACAGCATTTTCTTTGCCCTCCTAGGCCACTGATCTTTCCCAAAGGCCACTCCACACAGGTCACCAGCAAAAATAGGCAGAGAAAAGCACAGACGTGACACTGGGGGCCAAATTCCCAGGTGAAGAAAATGCTTCCTGACTCCTCAGTCCTCCAGTTCCCAAAGAAGATGCTAACAAGGGCATCTCCTGGGCCAGGCAATGCCCAGGCCCAACAATTTCCCTGGGTTCCGCAAATGAAGCATGTGACATGAAGAAAACTCAAGAGAAACAGCACGGAGAAAGGCAGTTTTGCTATAGGAATACAGGAGGGGACACAGATGATACCACATAGCATGTCTCCCTTCTTTTAAGGCACTTTGGAAAAGTCAGGATCTGGGAACAGGAAAAAGTCCTCTCCATGTCCTCAAAGCCCTCTCAGTGCAGCCAGTCTCAGTCTCAACAGCCTTCTAGAGGCATGGGGAATTGAGAGAGCACAGATCTCGCACAGCTTGACTGCTTTGGCTGGGGACAATAGTCTAACCCACACATTTAAAAAAAGCTTCTGGAGAAAGCAGCAAGTTAGACTCTGTGATGCTCAAGCAATAAAGGCACAGGTAAAATCAGGGACTTCCCTCAGCTCAGCCTCTACACGGGCTGGAGTCCAGGCTGCTCTGAGATTATACTGCTAATCTTAGGATCTCAACCCTTGATGGTCTGTGTGCCTCCAGATAGGTGAGTCACCCTGGCACTGCACACAAGCACAGGCGAGTTTGTAAATGACCCCTGTGGGTTAGACCAAGGAGTGGGAGCACCTGCTAAAACCCTGAGTGGTGGTGAGGGGCTTTATAGGCACCACAATTCTTAGGAACAACAGGATGTGGGTTTGGTGAACTTTTTAGACTTCTAATTAAAAGGCATAATCACGCTGGAGAATGAAGTCTGGCCCTGAGTGCCACAGGAAATTGTAGGGAAGGAAGCACGGGAGTAAAAAGGGAGAAGAAGGAGCAGGAGGAAAGTAAGAATTTATCCTGGCCGGGCCAGGGAGGGGTTTAGGCTCCAAGGGATGGTAAACAACCTGACTGCGGAAGATTTTCAACCCCACAGCCTAGGGCCCTGAGGGGTAAGTTCTATGAGGCTGAGGGTCCCTCCACCTGGCCTGACTGGGGGGGTGGGAGTTCTGCCAGGTAGGCAGATGCTGACTTCCAAGTTTCTGACTCAGAGGTCTGGCAGGATAATGCTGACCTGTGACCTTTGCCCTCATCAAGGGACCTGAGGGTAATTTTGCTCTTCATAAAACCTGTCCTGCCAGCCAAATCAGAGGCTCATTTGTGACCACTCAGCACACATTATTTTTCTCCCTTCCCCACATTTAAAATGCCACAAGAAAATACATAGAAAATTCAAGTTTACATAGCATGCCTAGAAAAATAAATTGTCATGACTTAACACTCAATAGCTATTCCAATTTGGATCAATGCAAAATCAAGCTATAGCATAATTAGAAGAACTCAATTTATTCTTTAAAACACTGCAAACTGCTCTTTAAAAACAAACAAACAAACAAAAAACTTCAAAACAAAAGTTTACATTCAGAAATGAGACAGGGATCTGGAGGCAGGCCATGTGAGTGAGACTTCCCAAGGCTCCTGCTCTGAGTGCAAGGCCTTGGGATCCACACACTAACAGGACAGCACGTTCCAGACTCAAGTTTTAAAATTCTTTTGCTAAGAAAGCACACACGGTGATTATAATAGCTGCACACCGATGAGAGAACGCAGGACAGGGACAGACATGAGACTGATTTGAAATTCTGATTTTTGTAAAAAAAAAAAAAAAAAATTAAAGAATATCACACCAATCTGAATCCAGCAGCAGTCTCCAATTTGTCATGAAGTATAAACATCACTGATTAAAGCAAAGTTCTTACCCATCTCACAATTGAGCAGTTTCAGCGGTGGGATGTGACCCACAGTCACTAAGCTTTGTTCTGTGTACAGTTCTGCCTCTTTGGAGGTGACAAGATGAACATGTCCAAGAAGCCTCCAAAGGCTGGCCATTTTTACACTGACAAACACCTTGTAGAATTTCATCCAGTGCCGAGCCAGGCTGGACAAATGCTACATTCACCCTGGGCATCTGGAAAGATATCTGAATGACAGTGAGGATAGATAATCATTCAGATTATACAAATGAGAGGGACCAGCCCAGTCGACTGGCAGAGACACACATCAGAGGTCCCTGGCCATTTTCAGGTCTCTTATTTGTTCCAAAATGCTATCTTGGTTTCCCAATGTCCACTGTGATTTTGGTATATAATGGGTATCTCTGTATGTCCAACACCTGGTAAGTAAGTGAGTTCAACCCATCAAAGCGCATAGTCTCCTTTGTGTGTGCAATCCGGTCAAACCTATCAGAAGAAAAAGTGCAAAGGCAATGGGTTAACACATAAGTCTTTTCTTTTCTTTCTTTCTTTCTTTCTTTCTTTTTCTTTCTTTTTTTTTTTTTTAAAGATTATTTATTATGTATACAGTGTTTTGCCTGCAGGCCAGAAGAGGGCACTAGATCTCATTACAGATGGTTGTGAGCCACCATGTGGGTGCTGGGAATTGAACTCAGGATCTCTGCAAGAAGAGCTCTTAACCTCTGAGCCATCTCTTCAGCCTAAAACATAAATCTTAAGAAATTGGTCAACATCTGAACATCTTCTCCAACAGCCCTTTGCCCAGGATGGTCATCTCACTGGAGGAATGGAGCCCTGTGCAAAGCCTCCAACTTACAGCCTGCCCCACTTTAAAGGAGGAAGAATAAGTAAGAATAAACAGGGAGCTGGAAAGATGGCACTGGCTACTCTTGCTGAAGAAACCTACACAGCAGATCACAACTCCAGTCCCAGAGGATCAGATGACCTCTTCTGACCTCTGAAGGCAGCAGGCACACATGTAGTACACATACTTACAAGCTCATATACAAACACATAAAATACTCACAGATAAAAATAAATATAGCATAAAAATAAAAAAGAACAAACAGAACATACCTCTGAGGGTTGGGCTCATTTTTCTTGTCTCTTGAGTGTCGTATCATGCGACACTTTCCAACTACAGCATTTGGGCGTGATATAGACATGCCTTTATGAACTATTCTGCAAAGAATAAAGGAACAGTCATTACCATGGTTGTCAAAAGGCTACAAGATTGTGGGCTCATCCATGGGTCTAAAAGCTGTTCACTGAGTCCGACCCCTCAGCATCATGCTGAACACAGTCCAGGAAGACTTTAGTTAAAATTTAGACTCCTTCCCAAATACCTGAAGTGACAGATTCTGCAATTTGTAGTGTTTGCCTTAGTAAGCCCCCAAATCAAAGCATCAAATATCCAAGAGAGGGGAAGACTGGCTGGTGTGAATGAGTTGCATGTTTCTGGCAATGTTTTCCCTGTGGATTCACCTTAGTGTCTGGCATACAGTAAGCAGGTACATAAAGCCTTTATCTCTTAGAGAGGCACTGCATCCGTGTACTACCCATATTTCTAGTCTTCCTCCCCAACTCTTCTGACCGTCCACAGCCCTGTCCACTGCTACAGCAGTCCAGAGGGCTTGCCCAGGTGAGGTTCTATGGAAGTGAGTGTGTCTGTCTGAACCCTGTGTCAAGGTTCTTCTCATTTTCCCTGCTGGATGGGCCTTGCCATGCTCTGTATACATACTCAATGTGTGCTGATAAGCAGTTTGCACACTCTTAATACTCAAGAATTTTTCAAGGCCTTTATTAAGGACTTGGAGCTTTGGAAAGTTCTCACACAGTGGCAACCTTGAATTGAACGAATGTTGTTCTGACAGACACCTTCTGTCAACTCATCAAATGTATTCCAATTCAAGTAAAGAGCTCAGATGGACTCCCAGGGGGATTTTACTACCTGCAACCTACAGGAGACAGCTTTGCCAATTTTAACAGTGTTGGGGATGTGGGTACAGTAAGACTTGCCACAGCATAATAAGCATGAACTAGATCCACACAGGCTCAGGCTCACTGGCTGCCCTGGAACTCACTCTGTAGACCAGACTGGTCTTGAACTCACAGACATCAACCTGCCTCTGCCTCCTGAGTGCTCCACCATGCCCACTTGATACATTTATTTGTAATTATTATTATTTGTGTGTGTGTGTGTGTGTGTGTGTGTGTGTATCTGAGTGCAAATGCCTTCAGACTCCAGAATAAAGTATTGGACCCTGGAATTACAGGCAGTTGTGAGACCTAAGATGGATGCTGGGAACAAAACCTGGCTTCTCCACAGGAGTGCTTTGTGCTTTTTCAGTTGCTGAGCCATCACTCTAGCCCCTACTCTGTCTTTCCTCATTAGTGGTTAAAATACTTCAAAATAAAAATACGGCACAAAGATTCTGTGGGAAGAAACTTGCTTTACACCCAAAAGGAACTACAATGAGATGCAAACTCTTCTTTTCAAAAGACAGCCTCAAATCTGGAGACCCTCCCATCCATGTCCCGTCTCTCTCACTAGAGATGCTGTGGTCAGATGCACTCACTGCCACATCTGGCTTTACAGCATCTGAGGTTCAAGTGCTTGCCAGGCAAAGTGCTTTCCCCACTGAGCCACCTCCTCGGCTCTTTTACATATGACACAGGTTTACTCCCTTTGTACAGAAAGCTGCTGTAGGAAGTCAGAGTAACCCTGCCCCCACCCTGACGCCACCTTATATTTCCCAAAGCTGTTCTAAGACTCCCAGAAGCTTATTTTTCAAAAGCCTCTGCTAAGCACCTGTAGGACCTACCAGCACAGGGCCGAGGGAGGACTGCTCCCTCCTGGGTGCCAATCCTCCCAGAATATCTAATAAGCACTGACTCAAATATGGAAGCAGAGCCCGGGAGACCAGAAAGAGACAGGAATTGTGAGCATTACCTGTTAAAAATGTCATCATCTTCTCCTCCCCAGCCCCAATAATTATTAGGAAATCCATTGATGGCAAGAAATTGTTGTTTACTGAGAGCAGAGACACCTCCAAAATACTGAACATAAGGCAAGCTGGGAGGAAGCAAACACAGAGACCGTGGTTAGTAAGCTGTCACCCAAGTAATGCCTAAAACACACCAACTTTTTCCTCTCCCTTTGAGACAAGGTCTGTGTATCCCTGGATGGCCTACAACTCACTATGTAGACCAAGCTGACCTTGAACACAGAGATCTACCCACCTGTCTCCCAAGTGCTGGGATTAAAGGTACCAGGCCATGTGAATATTTATTGTAGTTTTTTTCTTAGGCACTGGGAGAAAAATCTTTGTTTAAATTGTCGCCCCTGCCCCCTTTTAAAAAGCCAGGTTACCTGCTCACCATCTTTGCAAATCCAACCCCGACCCAAAGTGGTTCCTTTTGATGTTTAATTTGCTTTTACATCAGTGTTCAAATTATCTTAGAGACACACAGATAAGCAGAATCTTTTTTAGAGAGTACAGAACTGTAGCTATGGTTATATAGGAAATCAGCCAGTTCCAGGGAGGCTAAGCAGGTCTATTGTGGCTCTGGAATTTGCTTTCTATGTACCTTGTTCCTCCACAGCTTTCATCCTCACGGCCCCGCCCGTAGTCACCACGCTTCTTTGTCCTTCCTATTTACCAGGCTCTTTCTCCCGAAGGCACAAGGTTTGAACGCTAACCTAACAATGGCAGCTGCATCTCTGGAAATGGCCACAAATCTTCTACTTTATCCTGACTTAGTAAGATACAAACCCACTTTTCCCTATTTCCAAGTGCTGGGACACGGGGCGCTTTTGTCCTTCTATATCTTAACATCTTTAAGGTTACGATGGCTAGACTCTGCTCCAAAGGCATAAGGTTAGGATGGCTAGACTCTGCTCCAAAGGCAAAGGTGTTTCCTTTGTACCCTAAGTAAACTCCAAACTATACTTAAATTCCTACTGGACTCCAAAGAGACTGGAATCATCACACAAACTAAGAGAAACACCAGCCAAGCCACACAGAACACACACCTGAAGATCAGTAGTGGTTCCTTTTCTTTTCGGAAAGGCAGTTGTATGTGGACAAAGGGTCTCACTTTATATCCCAAGCTAATAGTAGCCTTGGACTCCCAATTCTGCTACCTTACTTGGCCTCCCAAGTGCTAAGATTACAGTTATGTGCCACAATGCTTGGAACTCGACCCCCCCCCACACACACACACCGTTGTCTCACTCACTAAGTCATCCCTGATATCTTTGGACAGATGACTCTCCTGACTTCAGTCTCCCAGCTGTTACAATAACAGGGACAGAACACCTCACTGGCTTAGAAGGACTATTTTTCAAATATCCCTGGGATACTGCTTGAATGAATCTAAAGCAATGAATTCAGATTTAGATACTATCACTATCCATTTCTGGCACACTTCACACACCTTTCTTTGGGGATGTGTGTCAAATGCAAAACCTAGATCTGAATCCAGGGCCTCAAACATGCCAACAATCCTATCGCTGAGTTATATATAGCTCCAGCTCCTATGCCTACACCTTTAATTTTGGTCAAAAGCAAGAATGGCTAGACTAATAAAAGGCCTTGTTAGTCAATGTTGATGTAGAAATAGCTTCCAGTTTCAGTGGAAGCACATGCTGAGTTGACTAAATTCAGTTTTGCTATCTGCTACTGTCCGTATCTACCTCTATTAATCAAACGTCATGCTGTCTGTGTCAGGTAAGGAGCTCAGTGGTTACTTGGGCCTCATCACCACACTGAGAGAGGACTAAGGGTCAGAGTTCAAATCCATACAAGGGAAGACACTCAGAAAGAAGGGAAGAAGACAAGGCTCAGAACTCCTCACGAGTCTGTGACATTCTGTATGGATCCCAAACAGCTCTGACACAGGGAGGCCTATGCTTTATGTGCTGCTGTGGCTCTCATGCCCCCATGGAGGGAGGGGGGAGGACACAAACAGCCGAGTCTGACAAGGAGCAGCTGTAACCACACAAAGACTCTTAGCACAGGCCGAGCACTCTTGGGCCAGCCTACACCCAAGAGGCTGCATCACAGCTTTCTGGAGCTTCAGGTTTACTCAAGAAAGGGAAAGACAATGCTTTTCAAATATAAGTAACTCAGGAACATTTCTATGCTTAATGCAAACAAGGATGTCAACTGTGAAACAAAAATGCATTTATTTACTTACTGACTTTGATTTTTTTTTTTTTTTTTTTGCCTGTGTGTGTCTGTGAAGTTGTCAGACCCCTAAACTGGAGTTATAGACAGTTATGAGCTGCCATGTGGGTGCTGGGAATCAAACCCAGGTCAGCTAGGTACCGAACCTCTCCAGCCCCGCCCCCCCCCGCCCCTTTTTTAGACAGGGTCTTACTATGGAGCTCTGACTGTCCTAAAACTCAGACTGTAGCCAGGGTAGCCTTGAACTGTCTCTGCCTCTGGAGTGCTGGGATTAAAGGCATATACTTTCACATACATATACTATCTCTGGCCCTTTGACGTTTAAGATTAAACAAGTGACTATAAGGCTATGCTCCACATGTGTCACGCTGCTGCCCCTTGGGACAGGGATATTTGGTCTCTCCACTAGCATTTTGATAGGTTAGAGCCCCATGTCTGAGCAGAAGCCCATGTTCTTCTTAGAAAAAGAACGGTATTTCTTTGGCAATGCCAAGGGATATATGCCAAGATATCCAATCTCTAGTATCAGGGAGTATTTTGGGGGTTCACTTTGCTTCCCAAACTGTGAGACAGAGGAAGGTAGAAGGTGAGGAAACCCAACACTGTTGGGAGTCAAAACATTGAGCAGTGGCAACACTAAGAACTGTTATCAGGATACAGTGTAACTACAGGGCACTGCTGGACTAGATCCGTCTCTAAATGACTGCAGACTTTTTATAAAAAGTGATCATGTCTCAGAGGTGGCAATCTCCTGCAGAGTCTAGGAGCACTACAGGAGAACTACATTTTCTTGTCTTTTTAAATTAATAAAAATTTTTCATTGAATTTCAGGAACTTGGTACTTTTTAAAAATTCCAAATCTTTGCACACAAATCACCCTGTGCTCACTGTAGAACAGCAGATACTTGGACTTCATGATGCCACCTCTCTCTTCTGTCACCCAGTCCTGAACCACCAACCACCAACCCCTTCTGAACTACTTCAGCTACTCTGTGACCAGTCGTGCCTACCCCGCCCCCATGCAGAGGACAAGGAAGTCAGGTGGGGTATTTCTGGAGACCAGCTGCTACCTGAGCACATTCTGCGGTGGAGAATTATCTACACAAAGTATGCTGCACACATTCTGGAATGCGTTACACTCAGGACACCGGTAAGTTTCCCTTTGTGTTCTGTGTGGTTCAAGCCAAAGCTACTGAAGTTATCTAGTCCTTGGGGGAGCTGAAGTTTGGTAAAGGTCAAAGAGAGACTCCTTAAGCATGAGCCGGAGGTGCCATGGTGGACCTGGGAACTGTTGCAAGCTACTGTGGTCAGGGTCATGTGTCCCCACATCAGACATCTGTTGGGGGCTAAAACCCTGGTGTGTGGAGGGGCTTTTGGGGACTCAGAAAAGCATAAACTAAAGCAGTTCCTTCAGCACTGGAAAGGAAACCTGGGTGCAGTACTCTGTTCATCTGTGACTTAGCTTCTGCCTCTCTTTCACAGCTTTACATTCCTATGCACCAAAGCAGCAGCAAGGACCATACAGTAGCAAGGAGATGAGTGTGTGTCTGTGGCTGCACAGGAACACTTCACTGAGATTGACAATGTGGCTTGAAAGAAAACAAACAAACAAAAAATCCTCCTTCCATTTTAAAATTTTTTCTATGATCCCCCAAAATAAACCACTGCAGACTCCAAGGTCTGTTTGGAGCTCAAGTAACAAGTCTGCAGACTTCACACACATAGGGAACACCTACCCAAGTCCGAGTCAAACATGCTACACACAGACACACAGTATAGAAGTACAATTTCTAGACCACACCTAAAAGGCAGCACATTTGTGGCAGACTCTTGCTGAGTATGTCTTACCTAAACCCAAACTTGTCCATTGCAACGGAGATGTGCCTCGGCTGTGAAAAACACCTGTAGGCATTGTGGTCATCCATCGGAATGAGGTCCACATCGCTAAACACAAAGCAGTTGTAGTCGGAGTCCTTCAAGGCCTCTTGAAAGCCAATATTGAGGAGCTTAGCTCGATTGAACATGGTGTCTCCAGCCTGGTGCAGAAACAAGAAGTGATATCAGATGTCCCAAGGTCTTTGAAGAGAACACTCAGACAGATCAGTAACTTGTCTGCTGCACATGGTCATTAGTTAACTGGAGGACTTCGTTTTTCTGCCCTTACTGTACAAATCAATGCTGAGTGTTAACCTCTGAGTCAACAACCCCATTTCCAGCAATCTGCTCAGGAGAAGGGCTACATGCATGTGACAAACTGGATAGTAACGTCTACTGTCAAGTGTGCATCATAGCAACAGATTGCAAACAATTACATAAGCATCCCTGGGGAACTGGCTGAACAAGTCATGCACAGTCACATAATAGAATAGAGCTGCTAAAATAAACAAACAAATAAATAAGGGCTAGGTGTGGGGGCACACACAGGTAATCTGGCACCCAGGAGCTTGAAGTACGTAGATTATGAGTCTGAGACCAGCCAGGAATAAATAGAAAATTCCAGAGCAGCTTGGAATACAGTAAGATTCTGTTTTAAAGTTTCTGTGTATGTGTGTGGCGCTCTAAAAGAAAATGTGAAGAGGCATTTAAACATATGTTGTATGTTATTTATATTATTACAAATGGACTTCAGGAACAAAACACAAGAAACAGTAAAAAGTAGGTGCTCTTTACTTTCACTCTCTATTACAGCCTGACTGCCATATTTTTGAACTTCTCCATGTCTACCAGATTGTCAACTAGATGCTTCAGGAATGTGGTGAAGCCCACTCAATTCCATCCTGGTGATACTAACAGTGTATAGCAGGAAATAGCTCAATACACATGATAGAGTTAGAGACAGAGCAACTGCTTAGGTCCAGCTGATGGGTCCAAGCTACCAAGTCTGATGGCAGAAAAGATCCTTCATATTTTAATGACTTACCTTGTTTATTTCTAGTATCATCCATGAAAATATGTAAGTGTGATAAAGAACTTACACTTTTGTTTTTTATTCACCTAGTGCCCCATTATCATAAAAATAAATGGATAGTTGCTGTCAAGCTTGATGGATGGATGGATGGATAGATGGATGGACAGACTGATGGACAAGTTTCAATGTACAAAGACAGATAGATGGTAGCACTTTCTGTACAGTTCCAACCAAAGCAGCTTCTTGTGGGTTCCTCTGGAGGTGTCTGCTCTTACTAATTCCCAGGGCCCAGTGTTGGCAGAGATGGTCCCACTATTGACCCTGCCGCCCTTAACACTCAGCAGCTCACGAAGTCCTTCCTGAACATGTGCCTTCACCCCAGCCTCAGCACTGCTTCATGAAGCAGTGAAAACCCCACACTTTGGGACTGACTCTTTTCCCTAAAACTCTTGAGATCAATAAACTGGGGCCTCCACTTTGAATGTCACTGTTCCACAAGGGCCTGCAGTCAGTCCACAGATGAAAATTCCTCTCTCCTCATGCCTGGATGAAAACTTGGGCACTGGCACTCCACAGGCTGCCCATCAGGCAGACAACACAGAAACAAACTACTCAGAAAGAGGCAGGTACCAGGAAGACAGAAAACAATGAGTGAATTAAGAAACCACTTAGCTTCTTTCTTCAGCTCTAACAAAGCCCTTCAATCATGCACAATCAAAGAAAGCTATGCCCAAAGAACACTGTGTTCTTTGGCTACTCTACCACAAACACTTGATTGGAAATTCTGGATTCAATGAATTCCATGTAAGCCATGGGACAAAAAAATCCAAAGAGTAGAAGTTGAAGAGAAAAACTAAGAAGTTATTGGAACTACTGTTATTGTAACAACACACTGCTAATGTTCACTGGGGTGTCATATATAAGGCATACAGTCATGGTTTCTACTCTTGTGGTGCATGGCTTGATCATCTTGACAATCTTTTAACAACCATTGTCCCAACCCAAATTACATGTTGGAAGAAAGCCCCAATGACCACTTTTTTAACAGGTGAAAGGGCCAAGCCTCTACCCCTCTATAGTACTCTAAGGGTATATATACTCCCATGATCTGGGGTGGGGTTCCTGGTGGCCTTCTCGGTACCACAGGACCTGCTGGTGATGACTGCTTGATTTAAGCACTGTAGCAGTGTATACTTCCTAGAAACTAAAATTAATAACTGTAGGCCATAAATAATAAATAATCTCAGCCTGGAGAAGTCTCAGCAGACCTGTTTCAGCTGGTTTCCCTAGGAGAGTGTAACAGACTTCCTTTAACTCAGAAGGGACCTTGGTGTCTGGATCACAGTTAGAACAATTTTCCAAACAACCTGAACCTCATTCTTCCTCCTACGCCTTCTATCAACTGGCATCATTTGTATGAACCAGGAAGAAAGGCAGTGCCTGGTGTTACATGCTAGCACATGTGGTGTGGCCCCACTAGGAAGGAACCTGAAACGGGAAGATGGGCAGAGTGTGTGTCTTCTCTTTTTCCCTTTAGACTGCAGAAAAGTATTTTCTAGATTTCTTTGGGTGAAATGCATACCTTTCTTAATAAGAAAGACAGCATGGCAAACCCAATTATCTTTTTCTTTCTTTTCTATTCCTCCCCTCCCCTGGAGACAGGATTTCTCTATGTAGTCCTGGCTGTCCTGGAACTTGCTCTGTAGATCAGGCTAGGATCAAACTCAGAGTTCCGCCTGCCTTTGCCTCCTGAGTGCTGGGGTTGCAAAAGAGTAATTCTACCACACAACGGCTTTCTATTATCTTTTTAAAAAACATACTCCACACCTCCTCAGAGGTAGGAAGGCCCCTCTCCCAAACCTCATTCCCATCCCTCCACACACAAATCTTCTGCTACCACATTCACTCAAGTACAAGTTGATGAAGCACCTAAGACCAGCACAGGCCAAATACACAACTCAGAGAAGACACGCACTTTCATTCCAGGTCCTCCACTGTAACCAAGTGAATGGGCAAACCATACCTCTGTCTCAGTTTCCTGCTCTGTCACCTAGGGATGATATCAGGTGAGTTGTAATAAACAGGGCACGAAAAGCCTTATTACCCTACCTAGTGGCAATTCAGCTACTACCACAATTATGGAAACAGGTTTTTTTAATCCATCTGGAACTATCAGATTATCAAAATGATTCTTGAGTCCTGTGGCTGTTCTCTAATACTCCTGGGGATTCTATCTTCTTTAGTGTTTACTTATGGCCTGTATCACCAGCTTCAAGAGTTGTCCTCAATGTCTGCTTCCCTGACAGGTAATTTCTAAGGGGTAGGCTTAACTGGGTTAGCCTATGCTTCACAAGTCTAAGACTCCAGAGGAAGGCGGGGCCTTCAGAGACCAAGGTAAAGTGTGGGGTGCAGAGGCAAATCTGGGGAAGAGAAGCTTCATACCGAAGCAAGTATCTCTTTAAAAAGTAACTCTTTTTTTTTTTTTTTTTTGGTCTATTTTGGGTATTTTGAGATAGGATCTTACTATGTAGACCAGGCTGGCCTCAAAATCACAGAGACTGAGTTTGGGATTAAAGGCATGCACCACTACCATGCCCAGCATTAGTCCAGTTTTTAAAAGTAGGCTTCTTCTCACATTGGTAGACAAAGTTTATAGTTACCGTTTCATAATTAGAGGGAGAATCAAGAAGAAATAAGAAAGGCCCCAAATAGCTCAAATGTCTAAATGGCTGAGAAGACATAGACAAGAGCTGACAGACTCTGCGGGTGGGGTGAGGTGCCCACAGAAAGGCATCAGATGGTAAGAGTATTTGTAAAGGCTGTGAAGAAATAAGAACATTTTTGAAATTACAAGAATTCAAAACAGAGACAGAGGTGGGTCAATTCATGTGCAGAGAGGAAGGTGGGGC
The DNA here is from genome assembly GCA_004025045.1 of Sigmodon hispidus. Lineage (NCBI taxonomy): Eukaryota > Metazoa > Chordata > Mammalia > Rodentia > Cricetidae > Sigmodon > Sigmodon hispidus. Next base: position 67,648 of record PVIH01005342.1, read on the forward strand.
CCCTGCTGAGGCATTCAAAGACTTCATCTTTATGTAGGCCACGAGGAACCTTACACTATATTTTGCCTAGTGGAGGATTTGTGTCTTAATCTAAGTAAAGGCAGGGAGATCAGTCCAGTTAGAAAGCTGTTTTATGAGTCATGCAAGACAGGCCAGCCAGGGAAGTAATGGTGAGTAGGTTTTGAATTCCTCTTCTAAGGATCCACTTCCTTCTCACGCCCATGTGTCTGTCTCTAAGTACGTGTTCTCCTAAGAGCCTTTTTGGGGGAAGGGACCAGGAGAGGTACCAGAGTCTAGTCTGTCTAGTTAGTCTCCAGGAATATCTTGAGGGCAGCTGAGGAGAACAAGAGTAGACGTCTCTGGATTGCAACTAAGGCCAGAGGACCAGCCACAGAAAGCTGTGCTTCACACTGTGCATGTCCCAGCAGCCTCTAGAATATTCATTCTGTCCAAGCACTCCACCTTCCAGGAATGAACGAAGGCCCGTGTGTGACAGACATCAGCAGCTATATTCTGAAACCTAGATGGACTGGGATACAGCACACAGGCCTGTCCTCCAGAACGCAGCTCAACAACAAGCTTGCTCCCAAGACTAGGACTGAGAATAGCTCTGATGGGACAGAGTTGGTTGCTGTGGCCCCATGACAAAGCCCTAGATCCAGCCGCAGGTCAGCAGCCAATGGCACTTGCTGACCAAACCCCAAGTGTCTTACTGTGCTTCCTCACATGCCAAGAGGACCTCAGCTAAGTGATCTGTAAGAAAGCTAGGACAACTTAAGTCTGAGGAAGCTCTGACTGGCCATCCCTGCCAGGCCTCAGTGTGAATCTTAGATGAGCAGACAGACTGGAGGTGACGCCTAGGGAGTAATGTAAGAGCCTGAGGTTATACAAACGCTGAATGTATGGTGGGCTAATACCCAATTCTTTGTTGAGTTCCTAGCAGTCTGGTTCTAGTTTTCAATCCATAAAATGGTGGCCTTGGGTTTAGACACAGTCCTCAACAAAACTTGAATCTGAGACTTAAGTTTTTCATCCAGTAAGTGTAGACACAAGCTCTTCAGAAGGAGGGCCCATGCTCTTGGGAGGCACTTCGCTGTTAGCTGAAGGAGTCACTCACAAGAATGGAGAACAGCACTGCAGCAGTTCTGGGTGATCTATGCAGTCAGAGGTCATCTTAGAAGGGCAGTTACACTGAGACTAGAAGGCCTTAGAAGGCTTGCCTCTTTCTCTGGGCTCAAAGCACACAGACTTCCTGCGGAATACACCAAAGGTGGTACTAAACACTGTGTGTAAGACATAAGCAAAAACATACTTCTCTTTCAAAAAGCAATTTGTCTATTTGTATCAGTTAGCTATAAAAATGTGAAAATGATTTTTTAACATACTATCCTGTGTCTGAAAATCCAGCCTGAGAAAATAATCTTGAAGGCAGAGGCTAAGACAGAGCAAACCTGAGACTTGAGGGGTTTTGCTTAGGTTTCTAATAAAGGAAAAGGTAACTATGGTAGAACTCATTGACCAACTACTAGAAAAGCATGGAAGTTATGGATATGAAGACTACAAGCCAGCATGGGAAGGTGCTAATGATATGAACCTGAAGAGAAAGGCAAGGTACAGACATTTATATACATACACTGTGAGCTCTAGTAGGGTTTAGTCTAAAGCCAGCGAAGTCTCTCAGGCTCTGCACAGTGAGCTGGCCTCCTCGATGCTTTCCCAGCAAGCCCACGGCAGTCCTGTACTTGTCTGGGAGGCCCCATAGCTGGAGGACAAAACAGTCATGGGCTTATTCACAGCTTCCCCTGGCCAGCAAGGCCTGGTACTGTGTCAGATGTAAGAACATTACCAGGGTGGTGGTGGCAGTGGCGGTGGCAGCAGCGTTGGCATCAGTTGTTAGGGTAGCAGCAGTAGGTAAGTCGACTTTTCTTTCTTTAGAGGAGGCAGAGAGAATAGAAGAGAAGGTGGGTGAAGAGTAAGAAGCCGAAGCCGCCACAAATAGGAGCTTCTCCTTCAGCTTGCTTTGCTAACAGGCTTAACAGGTAAAGGCAAAAGTCCCCCACTAGAAGAAAAAAAAGGTATATGCAAAAGAGAGGGGTGAAGAGGTGAACTTTAGGCTGCAGCAGGGAAAGGCATCCATTCTGACTACCCTTGTCCAAGGCCAAGTCCAGATAGCTGTCACTTCCTCTTTGTGGAACCAAGGGTACGTACAGAAAACTGGCATTTCCCAGAATACTGTCTCGAGGCTATTCACTAGCAGCTGGATAACACTAAGTGCTAAGACACACTCCCAGGAGAACACACAGATGCAGTCAGAGAGGGAGACACAGGGAAGAGGGCGGCACTCAGACTGGGTGACAGACACTCTCAACTCTTCCACACCAGAGAAAAGGAGGGTGAACATCTCAAGTCCCATCCCCCTGTATACCCACTGACAGCTGGAGGAGGGGACAGAAGACAGACGTGACACAGAGATAATCAGATAGATGCCAAACCATGGGGCCAAAGGGCAGCCACCCTCATGCCTCACCACCACTGACCCTGACCTCCTGTGAATACTGTGGAATGGACCACAGCTCATGACAATAGTGGCTGTTCTTGCTCAGAGAGGGTACAAAAGTCTATCCTGAACTACAGCCACAAGCTGGCAGACTTTTATCAGCCTAAAAAAGTCCACAGAGGGAGGGCTGGAGAATACACATCGCTCTTGCAGAGGACCTGAGTTTTGTTTGCAGTACTGTTTTCCAGTTCCAGTTTTGTTTCTGGAAACTGACAACTGGCCATACCTGGAACTCCAGTGGATTTGATCTGATGCCCTCTTTTGGCTTCTGTGGGCACCTGTACACATGTACACACACACACACACACACTTTAAAAAAAATCTTCAAAATAAAAAACCAAGACAGAACAAAGTCAGAGCTAGATAAAGCACCAGCTGCCATCCTAGCCCTGGCTGGCTCTTCTACTTTCCCAAAGCCTGCGACAAAGGACTCTCATGACTATGACCCAGTGTGTAATTTTTATGATGAATAGTCCCCAGAGCATCTTGTCTTTCTTTCTTTTTCATTTAATTGGTGCTACCAGGTGGCAGCACCTTCCCATTACCTAGCTTTGTCCTTTCCTCACTAAGGTGTGAGAGATAGAGTGCCTACCATTTGCTATACGATACCCAGACATTCTTTTCCACATTAAGGTCAGTCTCGGTGCTGGACTTGGCTGGATGGACCTCTGTCTCAGAGCAGGACCTGGCACTAAACAGGATGTGAAGGGACTAACAAGACAGGCACACAGATCTTCCTTCCAGAGGACAGAAGCCCCGCCTACCCTCCAGCACTCACTGTGAGAGAGCTTTAAGCTTCACAGTGGCTGGGGTCCTACACTGAACAAGGTCAATACTCCTCCACATAGGAGTCTAAACCATAAGAAACTCCTGCGGGCTCACTTCTGTGTGCACACAACTCTCAAGCCTGTAAGGCACAGTCCCTGAGTTTTCTGAGAACCTGTGGCTGTCACCGACTCACACCCCCAGAGGTCCCAACAGGTGGGAGGCAAGACGCTGATGTTGGTTCTAGTTGGAATAAAGCAGAAGGCAGGAAGAACAGTAAAGACTTTATCAGCAGAGTACCAGGCAGAGGTAAGAGGCAACAAGAACACAGAGAGGGGAAAGACGCAAGTCAAGGTAATAACAGCTAATATTTACTAAGGGCTTGCCGCACAGCAGGTGCTTCGAAGCCTGGGGAGGAAACTCTAACATCCTTTCCTTTCTTGGAGGGAACCTGTTGTGCTGTGGAGGGCTTTCGTGGCCTGCCCATGATCACTGACTGGGAAATTGCTCTCCAGGCATGGGGTTCACCCCAGCCCTGGATACAGACTTTGAGAAGCAGCCCAGGAGAGGCTAAAGAGTCTCAAAAAGAGCTACCAGGACTCATTAGGAGGGCATTAAACTTGGAGTCTGGGTTGTGGCTTGGCTGCAGCCCACTGTTATTTGTGACATCTCTGCGGGCTGGCTAGTCCCTCTCTCTGAGTCTCTTAGCTGTGACACAGCAGAAAGCTCCCTCCCTGCCCTCTAGGGTCTAGGCAAGTCGTAGCAGACAGTGAGGGAAAGCACAACATGCTGTTTTTGCTTTTCCTCAATGTGGGAGCTAAAAGATAAGGCGCTTGAACGTTTGGCAGGCATTCTATGGCTGAGCTACACCTCAACTCCTGAAAAAAGAGTTTTTTTCTTGATACTAAGGTACAAGTCAGGGAAAAGAGAATCGTTCCTAGTGTCCTGGGGAGAGTACGAAGTAGAGAAGGGGCTAATTCAGGGTTGTTGTCTCCAAAGTGTGACTCACAGAACACTCACCACTGGAGATGATTCTTGTCTAGTCTGTCTAGCCTAGCTCAGGAAAGCTTCCAGACGTTACAGTGTGTCAGCACATGGAAAGCATAGAACCATGAGATCTGTGTTCTCACATACTTAGGGACCCCTGTACTAGATTATCAGGGCATACACAGTCTTCTCTCCTTCCTCTAAGCTTCCAAAGCACTGGACAGTCATTGTCCAATCACAGTTTTATTGTTGAGGTTTTTCAAGACAGGGCTTCTCTGTGTAGCCCCGGTTGTCCTGGAACTCACTCTGTAGACCAGGCTGCCTTTGCCTCCTTAGTGCTGGGACTAAAGACGTGTACCACCATGGCTCAGTCCACAGCTATTTTCACTTGTTAGCAAACTGCTTCACATTCATAGCAAAGTCTCAGCTGCCTTAAGTGGGCTGGGAAGTGCAGGACAGCAGAATCTTATACTTCTTTACAACATCCCTCTAGTAACTGGGATAGCACCGTGCCACAGGAGTCCTCAGCTAGATGGACAAACAACTATCCCAGCTTCCTAAAAGAAATATAAAGCCCCTTGGTTTTGACATAAGCAGAAAACAATCTTATTACCTCAGACAGGCTCAAAGTTGATCTTGAAACAAAGGGGTAAATTAAATTGTCTTGTTAAACATTTCAAATCTGGCACACAGAAAAGTCAAACCTATCAATGTACCTAGGAGATTACAGAATGAACATGAATTTTAAGTATGGGGATAAACTTGAAATATCAAAGTTATATTCATGGAAAAGTCAGCAGTGCTTATTAGCATACTGAAATAAGCAAAGTTTTTTTATTTTTATTATTTTTTTAAAAGTTCTTGGTGTATGCTTCTAATCCCAGCCCCCGGGAGGCAGAAGCAGGCAGACAGACATCTGTGAGTTTGAGGCCAATGTGGTCTACAGAGTGAATTCCAGAACAGCCAGGGCTCCAAAGTGAGAACCTGTCTCAAAAGAACCTTGTAAGGTTCTTAGCTCTATCTGCATCTCCAGGCCTCATCCACATCACCCTCTGGGGCTCTCGAATAGGACTTTTCCAGACTGACTTTTACCCAGGGTATATGGTCTTTTATGGATGCCCCAGAAGAGAGATACTGGACAGCTGGATCAATTTCAAAACTTCCCCAAAATCTGGCATAAAAAATGGATTATTATTTTTGGAATCTTTTTTGTAGGGTTGGAAGAAAAATATATATTAAAATGACAAATAGTGCTTTACTTTGTGATAATTGCACATGTCTTTTCTTTTTCTCTTTCATTTTTTGCTGGAAGGTTACTTCCAAAACCCAAACACACCCTTCCCGTTTCTCTTGACTAACAGAGCTGATATCAACAAGCAAGGATACCATTTGGTACTTAGCTCACTGCACTGTGTAAATAAGAGCAGAAGCAGTGGTAGGGCTGGAAATCACTGTAAAATGCCAGACTGTCTAGGAAGTTGCTCCTTCCCTTAGTCCTAAGCACACAGTGGTGTCCTGAGTTCTTCCTCCTCTGTCCCATGTTCCCAAACCTCACCTGGTTGATGACGTAGATGCCATAGTCCAGTTGCTGGCGCTGCAGGACCGGGTGCAAATAATACAGCCAATATTTGAGGTGCTCCTGCCGGTTGCGGAAGGGGATAATGATGGCCACCTTGTGAGGAGAAATACAGTCTTTGGGGGAATAACGACCGCCCATCTTTATCTCTGGGTTCTTCTTTGCCAAAAGCTCCAGATCCACAGGAATATTAAAGTCAATCACCATGGGGCCGACTAGAGAGGTGGAAGGAAGAAGTTAGGCAGCCGCAGGGTCCTACCACGCTCTGACTGCATCAGCTGACCGGACCATAGCTACAGAGACAGTTAGCTCCTCCCGGAGGAGGGGGTACAAGGGCAGCTGCAGAAAAGGGCAGCCATGCCCAGTGCTAGTGTACCTAATTACCTCAGGAATCCCCTTGTTTAGGACGGACCTCCTAGTGCTGGGCAAATCCAGACAGTTAAAACCCATGTACCACTCCCTGCCCAAGAGATCCTCTTCCTGTGGGTTGCTCTGGAGAAGGAAATCCATTTCTGCTTAGAGCACTTGACTGTTGCAATGGAGACTGGTGAGCATAGATGAGAAAGCACTTTCTCAGAAACCCTGAGCTTCAGACTAGGCCTGCCACCTCCATCTGTGTGGGTTTAGACAAAGGACTGACATGGCTCTCTCTAAACTGAATCTAAGCAGGGCATGGTGGCACCCTTTAACCCCAGCACTCAGGGAGGCAGAGCCAGGCCAATCTCAGAATCTGAGACCAGCCTGGAACTCAAAGTGAGTTCCAGGACAGTCAGAGCTGTTACACAGTGAAACTCTGTCTCAGAAAACAAAAACCCAAAACCAAAAAATAAAAACAATCTATCTAGAGAAACAAGAATTCTAACTATAGAAAAGGAAGGAGAGGTGTGTGGGGATCCATCACCCTGACAGCGAGAAGCAGAAGGAATCATAGGGGCGGGTGGTGGCAGTGAGAGCCCAGAGGAGGAGAAACAAGAGCTACAGCTGGAACAACATTTCAAAACGAAAAGAAACCAGCGATGACAAAACCTCTAAGCTGTGGTGGTGCAGAGCTTTAATTTCAGTACTCAGGAGGCAGAGGCAGGAAGATCTCTGTGAGTTGTGGTCTACTAGTCTACAGAGCATGTTCCAGGACAGCCACCGCTACACAGAGAAACTCTGAAGGGGGGGTGGGGGAGGAGGAGGGGGGAGGGGGAGGGGGAGGGAGGACAAATGCTTCATATTAGTGGTTGATAAAGTATATGAACCAAGAGGGTGAGGTCAGGATGGCTCCAGAGCTTCTGTCCTCTGGTCAGAGAAATGAACCAGTAAGAAAGTTCTTGGCTCAGAAGATTAGGGAAAGGCAGACAGTAGATTCTGGCATGGTGGCCAGAAACTGTGGGGAAAAAGGAGCCTTCAGAGGGTACAAAGTGGTCCAGGCGCACAGGGAATCAGGTAGAGACCCAAGACCACAAGCCCAGGCTCATAGTAGATCCTCAGAGATCCTCAAAATAGGTTCCAGAAACATGAGCCCCAGAAAGATGCTCAGCGGGGAACTATGCCCAGGCCAGGCCAGGATGGATCTTTACCCAAAGACACTGGAAAAACTGTGCCTCCAAGAAACCCCTTGCAGTCCACTAACACCATTTCCTAAATCTGTACCATCACGGAGTTAATGTTGTCACTGGGGAACTAACATGTTTCCATGGGAAACAAAGCAGGCACTAGAACCACCATGGAGGGGACACTAACAGACCAGAGTCACCTAAAACTCACAAGTGAGGGCCAGTACTCCTGCCCACTGCTGGGCCGGCCCTAAACTGTCTCGTTTACGGGAAACAATGCAGTTCATGCTCAAGGAGCATTTGCCCCCCTAAAATCTCCCTCCAGCAAAGAAGCCATGAGCCTGCCCCCCCTGCCTGGGAAATGGTTCTGGACAGCTGCCACCTCCTCTCCCTGTCTCTCTGGTTTTCATCACAGGACCTGTTCCCATTAGTCCATTTTCTTCTCAGACACAGCTCTGATCACATCACATTCCTGGTGAGAGCTGTGTGGCCTTGCACAAAATGAGGCCAAAGGCTGTGGCCAGGCAACAACGCCTCCACTCAGCTGCCTATTTCCATATCCTTTCCTACTTGCCTTGAACCAGCTAACTTTTGCACAGACAGGCAGGCCTTAACAGAATTTCACCCTCTGACTGACTCTCTGATGACCACAGAGCTTAGTCAAGATGGGGAGCCTCAAACTCACAAAGCTGTGCCTCGAATCCATGCTATGAGCCTCAAACTCACAAAGCTGCACCTCGAATCCATGCTATGGCCTCTCTTTTGGAGGCCAGAGGTCTTGTAGAATGAGTTCTTAACAACGCTGCTGCTCTCCTAGTTCTGACCTCTCAAGATGCCCCAAGGCGCTCGGTACTCTGCTCTAGGACAGTGGTCATCTGGTGCAGTATACCTACCTCAGTTCAATCAACAGAATTTCCTGGTGTAAATGGCACCAACACACAATTTCAGTTCAATTCAGCTGATTTTGGGAGGGACAAAGTGGATAAATAACAAAAAGCCCAAGAGATTTTGACTTTAAATGTATTCGTGTGCTGTGTACATATGTGTTCCTATCGGTATGTACAGGTGTGTGTGTATTCGGGGGCCAGGAGTCAATATTATTTCCCCCTTGATTGTTCTCCATCTTAATTTTTGAGACAGAGCCTCTCACTGACCCTGGAGCTCACTGATTCAGTTAGGCTAAGCTCTAGGGATGGGACTGTCTCCACTCCTGGCCCCAGGCCCAGCACTGGGCTAAGACGTATCCTGCCAAGCCTAGGTTCTGGGGATTTGAACTCGGGCCCTCCCACTTGTGCGGCAAGCACTTTACTGACTGAGCACCTCTTCAGCCCCCAAATACTTCTTACTGGGCACACTGGACAACAGAGAGCTTGATGGGTCATTTTCACAAGCAAGCCTGGAAACTTTCTAGCAATGAGGGTCCTTAGGGATCCCTACTCTTTCATGTAAGACCTAAATGCTCCACTCTCCAATCCTAAGACAGGACCCTCAGGGACATGTGAGTACAGTGAACTCATGACTCATCACTGGGTTCTTCTTCCCTCAGGGGCTCCACGCCATCTGTTCCTCACACTACCCTTTGCTTCTAGAGACACTGAGAAACACAACCCTATTAAAAGAACCCAAGAGGGGCTGGGTTGCCTTCCCACCAGCTCACTTATACTTTCTGAAACCAACCCAGAAGACAAGCGTTACACGTGGTCTGCCAAGCCTCCCCAAAGATACACAGCAAAGATCCCGCAGGGCCAAGTGTCTTGTGTTGCCCTTGTTGAAAGATGCTGAGGTAAAGCGCCCCAAATAAGACAGGGGATTCCTGGTCCCCAGTGCAGCTGCATCACTGACTTACTGAATGATCCTTGGACCATTTCTATCTGCTCTCTGGGTACCTATTTTCCCATCCATAAATTGCAAGGATTTGGCCTAGATGAGCTCTAAGGTCTCACAAACAACCTGACAGGCTCAGAGTGCTGGTTAAACCCAGGACAAACAGACCCTAAACTACATCTTCTGAAAATCCTTATTCTCACCTTGCTCCCAGGATGGCATGAATGACCAGGCAGAAATGAATGCTCTGGGAGGGGAAGGGGCATGGAGGGGGCCTTAGTTACCCAGCACCATGACCCCCACCTTACCATCCATGCTTTCTCAGCCTCTCTCCTTGATAATGGCTCCCTCCTCTTCCTACTCAATTCTAACACTTTCTATCCTTGCTTCTGTCAGCGCACAAGCTCACACAAAGGTATGAACAGCATGCTGACCAAGTCCCTGGGAGCCTACCATAAATGAAACAGCCTTTATCCTGAAATGTTTATCACACAAACTCTTCTTGTAATGAAAAGAAAAATTTTCAATTAGTGTCACTCAGTGCTTCCTGGATACCAACTGAGTGACAATTTGTATGCCGACTCAAGATGGATAAAGGAACTTGAGAAAGAAGCCAGACAAATGTGTTCTCACCTCCCAGAAATCCCCACTATATATATAGTAAATATAACTGAAAAGCGCCCTGGTTTCCAGCTGCCCAAGGAATGTGCTCTTCCAATGTGTTCCATAGAGCGTGGCCACTGATCAGCCTTTTCACCCTCCTGCTCCCCTATGTACCATTCTCACAGGCCACCATGCCTCCACTACACTGAGAGCACCTCATCCCACACTCCTTACCACATGGCAACCCCCCCAACTCTCTGACACCCCCACATTCCTGCAGCTCCCACCTCTTGACTGAAGAGCACACAGCAGCACCAGGTCCAATGTCAGTCAGGAAGCCAAAGACCTTTTGCCTCCACTGCACACCCAGCTCTACCTCAATGAGAAAAATCCAAGGAGCCAGACTGCAGGCAGGCAAGGACTGACACCTTCACATACATGCGACCAGTTCTCAGAGCACTGCCTACAGATACAGGAAGAAGGATAAGAGGCAGCAAAAGCCTGAGAACATTAGGATAATCCTCAGGCTGGGCCAAGGCACCCTTGCTGTGTGGCAGCGTATAGCATGTGCTCCCACAGGCTCTCAGTCCCGCTGGGCTGGCTTGTGTGTTTTCTTGGCTCTGAAAGCTGGGAAGCAGGGTTACATAAGCAGATGAGATGTGAGCTGTCCTCTGCTCCCCAGGCCTGAGCACTGTCACATGGGCCTCTCAGCTGGGAGTTCAGGTCATGGCCTTTTGTGTAAGTCATTCAATAACTTCAATGTGTGGGTTCAACTCTGCAAATGTCACTGTTTCCTTAAAGGACACAGCTAATCCAAACACACTTATGCTCCTGTATCAAAAGCAGAGCTAAATTGGTCGTGGTGGTGCACATCTTTAATCCCAGCACTGGTGAGGCAGAGGCAGGTAGATCTCTGTGAGTTTGAGGCCATCCTAGTCTACAGGGCAAGTTTCAGGACAGCCGGGGCTACACACACACACACACACACACCACCACCACCACCACCACCACCACCACCACCACAAACTGTCTCAGAAAGCAAGCAAGAAAAGAAGAGAGAGAGAGAGAGAGATTAAGAAAGAAAGAGGAGCTAGGCTAATCTAACCCTAACCCAAGCAGCACAGGCCCACTGTCACGTTGGCTTGAACCACAGGTTCAATTCTTTAGCCTCAGCAAAACAGGCTGGAACATCCTGTTCACTGATTTCCAACTGGCAGGCAGGAGTGGTTTAGGACATAATCCTTATCTGAAGCTATGCTGTGACAACAGCTTATCAGATTAAGACTGGTAAAGTGAAATCAACAGGACAATGGTGGTGCATGCCTTTAATCCCAGCATTCTGGAGGCAGAGGCAGAGAGTTCTCTGAGTTGAAGGCCAGTCTGATCTACAGAGAGAGTTCCAGGATAGCCAGAGATACACAGAGATACCCTGTGTCAAAAAAACTGCTGAAATCATGTACATCCAGCTAACATAATCACTGGAGGAGCCTCTTTCTTCTAGGATTGAGTGAGTCTTAGTCTGTTCAAACGCCTGTTTTCCTTAGGAAAATAAGGAATCATGGTGGATTTTGATATTGGACTGATTTTTCTTTTTTCATTTTGCATTTAAAATATCCTTGATATTCAAGGGTCAGGCCTCTAAATTTCTTGTGAAACTTTCTGAGCAAGAAATTCCATCTTCTGGGGAATGTGTAGAAGCAGACAGCACCTAGGAGGCTGAGACTCAACTGCTGTGACTTTGTATTTGCCTTTTGGGGCCAGGTCTCAGATCTCACCATCGAGTCCTCTTCTGACCTTCTCCTCCAACAACGTGCTGTTCCACAGACGAAATGTTCCTGTGTGCTGAGCCCTTCCTCTGTGTGCCTTTGTGATTCCAAAGGGCAGGAATGCCCCAGAAGCCAGCCAGGCAATTTAACAGAATGTCTGGGCTTGGGAAAGGCACAGTAAACCAGGGCTGGTGACACAGGCCAATAATCTCACCACGATTATTGGGAAGTGTAGCTTGACCAGAGGATCAAGACCAAAGACCAGCCTGTGCTACTTGAGGGTCTATCTCAAAAACAAAAAACAAGACTCAGGTGGTCTTTAGACTAGAAATGAGAGCACTAACTGCTGCAGAGAGCTCACCCCAAACCTTTTCTTCAGCCCTCTGCAGAGGACAAGCTCTCTAGATATGACCACTGACTGACTAACTTATCACTACATCTATTCACGACTCTAACACCTGCCCCAAGATGCCATCCCAGGAGGTTTGTTCTATATTTTCATCCACTTAGTCAAAATATTCACAGCACCAAATTCACTCAAACATGTACCGTATTGGTAATTACCAATACCAAGTGGTACCAGGCGTACAGGACTGTGGCAGTTGGGGACAGCATGAGACAAAACATGGGAGGACCAGCAAAGCAGATCATGGTGGGGCATGTGACAGTTGTGAACTGTTAGCGAAGAAGGGAAAGCAACGTCAGTGCCGGCGAGGAGAATCAAGGAAAGCTTTGCAGACAAGAGGCCAGGTCAGCTGGGCCCCTTGGTGCCTCTTGGGGAGGAGTCACCACACAGATTTGTATACACTTGCCAGAGAGCTCCCTCTGCTTCTGAAACATAGCAGATACCAAAACAAACAAACAGTCAAAACCACCATATGCTGTAGCATATGAAGATGTATTACATTCATTTATGCTGTGGAATATTTGTTTAATGATGCAAAGATGTGTTGCATTCTTTTATATTGCATTTGTCTAACTCCGTAAAGCTGTGCCTGCCTAAAACACCTGATTGGTCTAATAAAGAACTGAACAGCCAGGACTGCCAGACAGACAGACTAGATAGGAGAAATCGAGGAGCAAGAGGAGAAGAGGATGCCGGGGCCAGCCACAAAGTAGGAAGGAAGGACATAGAGAATGAAGAAAGGTAAAATGCCCAGAGGCAAAATGTAGTTCAAGAGCTAAAGCTGGGCATTCACAAGTAAGAATCAATATCCGTGAGCTGGGGAGTGGGCCCCCAAAGAGTTAAAAAAAACAACCAAACAATACAATCTCTAGTCTCCTTGCTGCTCTGCCACTGACTCGAACAACAAAGCATTTCAGCAAATGCCAAGTGAAGATGTGACCAAAAGGGGCTGAAGAACACCAGTATGTTCTCAGTTCCCATGGGAAGCATTTCTCACTGAGGTGTAAACTCTCTCAGGGCCAGTGAGAAAGCTCAGAGGTAAGGCCCTTACTACCATGCCTAATGACCTCAGCCTGACCCCAGGGCCCACAAGAGGACAGGAGAGACCCGGCTCCTCCAAGGTGTCCTCTGACCTTTACACTTGGGCAGTGGTACCTGTACACACATACACAAACACACACACCATACACATACACAAACACGCTACAGTTATTTTTAAAAAACTGGTCTAGTGAGATGGTTTGGTGGGTGCTGCCAAGCCTGAGAACCTGAGTTTGAACCCTGGAACCAGAGAGTAGATGGAGAGAACTATCACTCCCAGGCTGTGACTTCTACGTGCACACATGGTGTGTGCCCACCAAATACACAGACAAAATAAACAAAATATTATTTTAAAGTTTTAATTAAGAAAAACCATTTAAACCAGGCTAGCCTCAACCTCACAGAGAACTGTGTGCCTCGGCCTCCTAAGTGCTGGGATTAAAGTTACGTGCCACAAAAAGAAAAACAAAAAAGAAAAACCATTTAATTCACAAAGATTTCAAAGGCACTACAAATGAGGTGTTTTGGGTTTTGTTGTTGCTGGAAGTTTTTTGTTTGGTTTGGTTTGACTTGGTTTTGGTTTTTTGAGACAGAGTTTCAGGGCTGGAGAGATGTCTCAGTGGTTAAGAGCACTGATTACTCTTCCAGAGAACCTGAGTTCAGTTCCCAGCATCCACATAGCAGCTCACACCTGTCTGTAGTTCCAGTTCCAGGAAATCCAACACCCTCACACAGATATATATGCAGGCAAAACACCAATGTACATAAAATACATTTTTTTTTTAAATAAGAGACAGAGTTTCTCTGTGTGGTCTTGGCTGTCCTTGAACTCATTCTGTAGACCAAGCTGGCCTTAAACTCATAGAGATCCAGCTGCCTCTGCCTCCTGAGTGCTGAGATTAATGATGTGTACCACTATGCCTAGCATAATTTACTTCTTTATTTAATTTTTTTTCAAGACAAGGTTTCTCTGTGTAATAGCCCTAGCAGTTCTGGAACTCTCTTTATAGATCAGGCTGGCCTCAAATTCAAAGAGATCCACCTGCCTCTGCCTCCCAAGTGCTGTGATTAAAGGCGTGCACCACCACCTGACTCATAATTTACTTCTTAAATGTTTGTGTCATTTTATTATATCTCTGAGGCATGTCTTTAAAGCTAAACTAAAAATGATTTAAACTATAGCTCAAGAAAAGTTGATTCCAGCTTCTAGTTCCATCTCCAAAGAAAACATCTTCCAATACAAAGACTTCAGATGCAGGCTGGTAAGATGGCCCTACAAGAGATGGTGCTTCTGCCTGATGACACAAGCCTAACTACATGGGTTCAGTCTCCAGTACCCATGGCGGGAAGGGACAACTGCCTTCCATAGGTTGTCCACAAGTATGCCACGGTGCACACCCTGAAGCAAGCACGCGCGCGCGCGCGCACACGCGCACACGCACACACACACACACACACACACACACACACACACACTGTGGTAGTCTGAATGTAATTGGCCCCCATAATCTCATAGGGAGTGGCACTATTAGGAGGTATGGCTTTGAGGAGTGGGTATGGCCTTATTGGAGGAAGTGTGTCACTGTGGGGGTTTTCCCATGCTCAGAATACTGCCCAATATCTCAGTCAATTTCCTGTTGCTCCAAAGATGTAGGACTCAGAAGACACTTCTCCAGCACCATGTGTGTCTGCATGCTGCCATGCTGCCCACCATGATGAGAATATACTGAAACTGTGAGTAAGCCACCCCAATTAAACATTCCCTTATAAGAGCTGCCAAGATCCTCCAAGGTTAAGAGTGCTTACTGTTCTTCCAGAGGTCCTGAGTTCAATTCCCAGCAACCACATAGTGGTTCACAGCCACCTATAATGAGACCTGGTGCCCTCTTCTGGCCTGCAGGCTATATACATAATAAATAAATCTTAAAAAAAAAAAAAAAGTTGCCAAGATCATGGTGTTTCTTCACAGGAATAAAAACCCTAACTAAGACATACACTAAATGAGTAAATGTAACTTTTTTTTAAAGATTCAAATCAAATAATTTTTGTTTTGAAACAAATTTGCCCAGGCAGTTTAAACTCACTATATAGCTGAAAATGACCTTGAACTGCTCCTGCCTCCACCTCTCAAATTCTAGGATTACAGATGTGTACATCTATGCCTGATTTCCAATCACAGGACTTGGTTATCAAAATAAAATAAAACAAAACAAACAACCAAATAAAACAAAAGAAAATACAAACTTACCTTTCCGACTGCTGAAATATCATTTTGGGCACACACACAGAACACAAGTTACACATCCACTGGTCTTTCTGCCATCTCATCACTCACTGTTAGACCCAGAGGAAAAAGCCTATTTTTGACAGGAAACAGAACACACCTGTGGCATAAGAAGTCCACACTTAGAGACAGAGAAAAATAAAGTATTTGTTCAAAAAATAAAGGAACCTAGCTGGGGAGATCTACAAGGCAAAGCCAGAAGGTGAGGTAGAAAGCTGTATCACAGTGAGGCTAGTCCATCTCTGTCCCTCTGTCCTTCTTTCTGTTTGGGGAAGTCATTTCACATGCCCACACAGCCCTGCTTTGTCATCTTTCATGTGCAGAAAGTAGCCTCACCAACACTGAGCCATCAACTTCATAAAACTGTCATTTTTCACACACTAACACATGGCTGTCTACATCATTAAAGACCTACCTGGCCTTCAAAGGCCAGGCACTATTGTTAGCTTTCAAAATGCTGGAGAAGGTGTCATCTATCACATTCAAGCTGTGAAGTCAAGGAAAAATCATGCTGGGTAACATGTCTACTCACACACACATTCTGAGTAGCCCAGAAAGCTACATCTCTGAGTTGTTTTTTTTTTTTTTTTTGAAATTGTATGTGTATGAGTGTTTTATCTCCATGTATGTATATCACATGTGTATCTAGTGTCCTCAGAAACCAAAAAGGGGCACCAGATCCCCTGAAACTGGAGTTACAGACAGCTATGAGCCCCCACGTGGATGCTGGGAATTAGCTCCTCTGGAAGAAGAGCAGCTAATCTTAGGCACTGAGCCACATCTCCCCAGCCCCAGGAAGCTGCATCTTAAAATGACTACTAGGGTTGTTTTTTGCTTGCTTGCTTGCTTGCTTGGGTTTTGTTTTATTTTGAGACAAACCACTTATTTCTAGACTCTGGCCATGCCTTTCGTTTCCAGGCACAGTTCCTGATTCATCAGCTACTGGTACTGCCTAAAATACGTTTAAATTTTAAATTTAAATTTTCCTCAGGCTGTCAGCCTATAATTTGAGTTTGTGGCAAAGCATGGACTGACCTAATGAGAATGCATTGCCTTTCTGAATCTGACCCTCATATACTCTTCTCTCCATGCTACTCATTCCTTGTGAGAAAAAGCCCAAATCTCCAAGTCTTATTCAGGCTATGGGATGGCCAGAATAGCCTTAGCCTTGGCCATTCAGTCCATGGATGTGTCATCAAAGGCAATAAGACCTACATCTAAGTAAAGAAACAAAGTTATGGCCAGATTACATCACTTGAAGGGTCAGGATCCACCTCAAAGCAGACCTTTAAAAGACTCCTGCCCAGGGCGACCCTGGATCTGAAGAGTTGTCCTGCTCTGCCCTTCACTAATCCTGTAGGGTTCTGATGGTCACGATACAGCAACATGGGACAGCAGCAGATGGTGACAGTCACGCCTCTGCTGTCCATGCCCTATCTCTTCTTTGACTGCGTCTCAATCTCAGGTTCCAGGGATCAAACTGAGGGAAGCAACATAAAGTTGCGTCTTAACATGACTTTAAAGAGCTAACCTTCACTCTTCTCAAGCATATCTGTTGGTTGTGGCTCTTGAATTCAGTGGGGGCAGTAGAAGCAAGACACTGCAAAGAAACCTCTTGTAGATTCCAGGACTGGAAATGATATGTTTCCATTCAAGTGAGAAGGTTTCTATCAGCATTGAAAACAGAGACCCTAGGCTCTTATAAGAGTCTGTGGTTGCAGGTCAAGAACATCTATGGCCCAATTAATTAGCTTGATGTTGTTCACTTTTGTAGGGTTATCCAAGAATGAATTTCTGCTTCATTTGGTGCAAGCATAAAGACATATTCCTCTTCTCACCCCTTAGCTGGGATTTGTATAAAGTATGTAGTGGGATTATGTTACATTGTAAATAATTGTCCCACCTACTGGTTTAATAAAAAGCTGATTGGCCAGAAGGCAGACAGGAAGTGTAGGTGGGGCTACCAAACTAAGAAAACTCTGGGGACAGGAAGCACAGAGCAGAGATGCCAGAGAGATACCAGTGAGACGCTGAGGAAAGAAGTTGAAATGCTGCTGAGAAAAGATACTGAGCCAAATGGCTGAACAAGATAAGAATCATGGGTTAGATTAAGAATTAAGAATTAGTAGTATGTCTGAGCCATAGGCCGATCAGCATAAAATTAATATAAGTGTTTGTGTGTTTCTGTGGGACAGCGGGTCTGTGGATCTGTGGGTCTGAACCACAGGCCATACAGGACAGAAACCTTACTACAAAAGTGTACCTGCCTA
The DNA here is from genome assembly GCA_004025045.1 of Sigmodon hispidus. Taxonomy (NCBI): domain Eukaryota; kingdom Metazoa; phylum Chordata; class Mammalia; order Rodentia; family Cricetidae; genus Sigmodon; species Sigmodon hispidus. The sequence goes on from PVIH01005342.1 coordinate 85,268, forward strand.
TAGCTGTCAATCTCAGACAGAAGGCCCTTAGAAACCCCAAGACAGGCTGGAGAGATGGCTCAATGGATAAAGCATTTGCTGCACAAGCATGAGGATCCAAGTTCAAATCCTCAGAAACCCATGCAGAGCTAGGCTTGGTACACACATCTGCAATCCAGTGTTCCTCCCAGGAGATCCTTTATAGGATGCTCCTCATAGCACTATCTGGTCAAATAGTGTGGGGGGGAAAGACAGGAGATTAGAGGAGTGACACTGGGCAGTCAGAATCAACAGGCTGTGTGGACACATGGTAAATGGACCCTAAAAACAAAAGTGAACACCTGGCAACTGATTCTTGTTTTCTAAATACATCCTTTCCTGAAAAGAACTAGATCAGTCGAGAAATGGCTGGTGCCAGGGCTGTCAGGGAAAGAGCAGCCTCCCGAAACACCTCACTCCTTCCTAAAAGAATAATAGGATATATCAAAAGGATACAAGAGCCAGCCAGTGGGGGAATCCCCCTGGTAAGCACCCGAATAAATAGTGACAATAAAGCTGTAACCCACCAAATAAAGTAGAAACCAAGAACCAACAGCCTGTGAGAAGGTTGTCCTTAGGCATTTAGGAGTATATATGCATATACAATATATATGTAACAACAATTAATGTAAAATTAAGGCCACAAATTTGGTTTTTTTTTTTTGTTTCTTTTTTAAACTTTATTTATTTATTTAACTGTTTGCCTGGAACTGGAACTACAGACAGTTGTGAGCTGCCATGTGGGTGCTGGGAATCGAACCTGGGTCCTCTGGAAGAGCAGACGGTGCTCTTAACCTCTGAGCCATCTCTCCAGCCCAAGGCCACAAATTTGAAAGAGAGCAAAGAGAAGTATATGGTAGAGTCTGGATGGAGGAAAAGGAAGGGGAAACATGTACTAATTTACAGGGTAAACAACTGATGGGGGACTCTTAAGTAATCAACCATCATAGTAATTGATTGAGGAATAAATAACCACAGGTGTTAAAAAACAATCCAGTGAAGGAAAGCTTAAAGAATAACAGAATATTTATATAATAACCATAGGCTGAGTAGCCCTGGAGGAACATAAGTATAAAGCTAGTCTGTGCTACATAGTGAGACTCTGCTGACAAAATACACAAAAGTGCCATCAAGAACAAACAGAAAACCTGAGGACACCTCTACAAAGTCACTAATAATTGGCTTCTACTTTTCAACAATGTCCTATCATAAAATACACAGGAAGTCTGGGGTACAATGCCAGATGGAGAGGCTGAATATAATACAAGATTTCTGATTTTCTTAATTTTCTGATTTTCTTTTTATCACATTATTAGTACAATGAACAGAATCTTCATAATGAATGAGGCAAGGTGGTGCATGTAATGCCAGGACTCAGGAAGCTGAGGAGAAATATGAATTCTAGACCAGCCAAGACCAGAGATCTGATTTCAAAACACAAGTACACACATGAACATGCACACACACACACACACACACACTCTTCTTTTAAAGTTGGGGATCAGTGATAAGATGTTTACCTATCAGGTGTAAAGCCCTGGGATGGAGGAAGATAAAAGTAATAGAAAAAATAGATGGCTGGATGTGATGGTTCATACTTACAATCCTAACATGCAAGAGGCTGAGACAGGAGTCCAGTGCCAGCCTGGCCTAAACAGTGAGTTCTAGGACAGTGTAGGGCAGCGTAGACTATAAAGGAGACCCTATCTCAGACAAAACAGTTATGTGGGGTTAATGAGGAGAGAATATGACTAATAAGGAGGGCCTTGGAGGGGACTAAACTGCTCTGTATTTTGATTATGGCAGTGGTTACACAAACATAAGCATGTTTGAGACCATAAAACTACATGACAAACCAATTGTACTGCATGTTAATCTAAAAAAAAAATGATGGTATTAAGTTAAAAATACATACATACACACTCCTGAGGTTTCTATGTGGCAAGTAGAAGCACATGTGCCATACAGACAGAAGTAGAGCTGTTGTCTATGGTGGGGTTTAACAGTGGAGGTGAGACTAAAGATAAAACACCACAAACAACAGACAAAGCAAGAGGCTCTATAAGTAGATAGAACAATGATGATAGTGAGCCACGAAAGGAAGTTTGATAGGTGGGTGGGAAAGAAAAAAATAAGGCCTGACTGCACAGACATGTTCTTCAGGGAAGGACAAAAGGCATCCTGACTCCTAGGCTTGCAGGGCTGGGTTATCAGTCACCATGACAGCCTGACACAGTGAGGCTTTTGACTTCTCAGCGACCTGGGCATCCTCTGGCCTTCTGTGTAGGGCTGTCTGCAGCTACAGAATTCTTTGGCTTTTGTTTTGTTTTTTGAGACAGGGTCTCTCAGTGTAGTCCTGGCTGTCCTGGATCTCTAGATCCTGACTCTGTAGATCAGGCTGGCCTTGAACTCACAGAAATCCACCTGCCTCTGCCTCCCGAGTGCTCGGATAAAAGGTGTGTGCCATGAAACTCCCTTCCCAACACTTAACAGTGGAAACCTGAGTATTTCCCCACTCAGGAAAAACATGAGGATGTCCTCTCTCACCATACCTATTCAGTACTGTAACAGAGGCTCTCATCAGGACAAATTAAGGTAGAAAATGAGCTGCCAGTGCCTGACCTGTAGGGAATGCTAAACACACATGAAGTTGTGCGTGTTTGATGTGACTCTGGCTGCAGCCTAGGGCTCCACAGTCAGATGGCTCCTTCCTGCTTAGGCCCCAGGTCAGTCAGATAATCCTAAGCAGGGTGTGTCTGCTAAAAGCAACCATGGATAGCCCTAGATTTGGCCCAATACTGTTACAATACTTCAAACATGGAGTGCAGTGTGTGTGTGTGTGTGTGTGTGTGACAGAGAGAGAGAGAGAGAGAGAGAGAGAGAGAGAGAGAGAGAGAAAGAGAGAGAGAGAGAGAGCTTTTTTAATAACATAGTTCTCAAGTGTGAATCTGTAAACAACACCATGTGAGCCAGGGCAGGTGTGCATTTCTTCAGATGAGACTCAATCCCAGCTCCCAGGGCCACTGACAACTTTCCCAGCTTTACAGGGCAGCCCTAGTAAGCACTCCAGTGTCTTACAGTGAAGCCTTTTGGCTAACCATGGCTACACTAGCAACATCAGGTCTTTATAGCCAACACCCAATCCTAGTCTATAGTTCTGGCTTTATATATAAAAGAAGGAGGAAAGTTCATTCTTAATTTGTATAAATCATCTCTGCTTATGGAGTATAAAGAATCAGCAGACTTCCTTTTAGGATACTGAGTACTGGGGCAGGAACAGCTGAGAGGCAATCACTTTCAAGAAAAGCATGTCCCACTTGGAAATCTCTCTCTCTCTCTCTCTCTCTCTCTCTCTCTCTCTCTCTCTCTCTCTCACACACACACACACACACACACACACACACACACACACACACACGACAGAGTGAAGAGGCAGGCACTAAAAATGTTTACACGAATCTCAAGATAGAGTGGACACTCTTTTTGGATCCACATTCTTTAGAAGCCAGGAACTTCAAATTTAGAGAACCTGTGAATAATTCCAAACCTCTTAGAAAGCAGTGTGGCAGTGTGAACCCATGTTGTCAAAATGACCATATTAGGCCTACAGATTCCTTCTAAGAATGTATCTCAAGGAAGTAATTTGTTGTGTGATATTTTGATTTCAATCTGAAAATAAAGCTTGCTTTGAGTCAGAGGGCAGAGCTAGCCACTGGCCGACCAAATTACCATAGGTGTTTGGAGGACTGGAGATAGAGAGGAGGCAGGAAGTAGTAAGGCGAGGCTGAGAGAGGATCTCAACCCTTTTGGAGGAAGGAACAGAAGAGGAAGTCACTGATGCTGCTCCCTGCTTCTCTGATCTCCCAGGTTCTTACCCCATACCTGACTCCTGATTTTTTATTGATAAAGACTAATTAAACACTTCAGTAGTTCAAATGGAAAAAAAAAAAAAGACAAAAAAAACCTATGTCCTGCAAAATGTGTTCAAGATTATGTGTGGTGATATATTTTATACTTTAAAAAAAAAAAAAAAAAAAAAAAAAAAAAAAAAAAAAAAAAAAAAAAAAAAAAAAAAAAAAAAAAAAAAAAAAAAAAAAAAAAAAAAAAAAAAAAAAAAAAAAAAAAAAAAAAAAAAAAAAAAAAAAAAAAAAAAAAAAAAGCTGGAGAGATTGTTCTGTCCTCTGATATTGATATTCCAGTCTGTTTTTATTAAATATAAAATATATCACCACAATTATGACAGTGAAACCTGGAATGAAAGCACCACGGAATTAGCGATAAGGTCAGTAAACAGGCACGAGGCTGAGGCAGAAGGATTATTAAAATTTGGTCAGCCCAGACTACACAGTGAAAACTAGAGGAACTGGGGAAGGGGAAACCATGATCAGAGTATATTTTATGAAAAATTTTTAAATTAAAAACCAGTTAAGCCAGGCAGTGGTGTCACACACTTTTAATTCCAGCACTCTGGAGACAGAGGAGGCTGATCTCTGAATAAGACCAGCCTGCCCTACAGAACGAGTTCCAGGACCGCCAGGGCTACACAGAGAAACCTTGTCTTGAAAAAAACTAAATAAATAAAGTTTTAAAAGTTTTTTTAAAAGTTAAAAAGATACTAGGCAGCCACAACTAAAGACAACCAGGTTAATTATAGGCAAAATTATACTTTAGAAGGTAATGGACATAAACAGCTAAATATAAATTACTTTCACACCATAATTATAATTGTAAAATAGTAAATTATGCATGCATTTTGAAGCAGTAGCTTTAATACAGTGGTAGGTAGGATTAAAAAATTTGATGCGTTATTTTTTAACTATAAAGGGAAGAGCTCCCATAAAGCAAAAGTCAAAGTAGGAAGGGAGGGAAGATATGGCTCAGGCAGGGGGAGGTAAGCTCCCTGCTGTGTGGGCCCCCAGCCAGCATCAGATGAAAGTCAAGCCTGGGGTACATGTCTGTAGCCTCAGTGTTGGGAAGAATGAGAACAGTGGAGTTCCAGAGCTTGCTAGCCAGTCACACGGTACAGTGAGCTCTAGATTAATGAGAAACTTCAAAGAGTAAGATGGAGAATCATTGAGGAAGACACAGAAGGATGATCTCTAGCGTCCACACATCCATAATTTATACGTGCATGTAAGCAAGAATGCATATGCACACACACACAGGAGGCTGGGAATGTGGCTCAGTGGTAGAGTGCTTGTCTAGAATATGCAAGGTTCCCAGTTGAATTCCTGGCCTCTGATAAGGGAGAAACTCATCAAAAATAACGCCCCCTTCCCATCATAGAAAATTCCAGAAATCAACAATTCATCATTCTTAAATAACTTTTATTACAGCATAGTGGTAACGATTATAAAATTGTTCTATTTTTACTACTATTGTCTCTTAGAATGCTTGATTTAGAAATTAATGTTTATAATGGGCAAACAGGGTTCAGTAAAGTTTGTGTGGCCTCAGGAATTCTCAAGAGACTATATAGTATTACCACTATCAACAATGAACAGCAGAATCACAGCTTAACGCATGCTAGGCACTATTTTAGTTTGTCTCATGGCTACTCCCTAACCTTCCCAACTCCTAAGGGTGCTGTTATTAACCGATTTTATACAGAACACTGACACTCAGAGAGGCAACCATTTCACATCTTATAGCTGCCCAGTATGACACATGTTCCTCACCTCATTTTTTAAAAGAGTTATTTTCATTTTTGTTTGTGTGTAAGAGTGTATACTGTATGTGTGTGTGTGTGTGTGTGTGTGTGTGTGTGTGTGTGTGTGTGTGTGTGTGTGTGTGTGTATAAGTGTCCTCAGAGATCAGAAAAGCATCAGATCCCCAGGAGCTAGAATCACAGGTGGCTGTGACTCACTTAATGCTGGTGCTGGGACCCAAACTTGGGTCCTCTAGCAGCGCAGTGTATGCTTAACCACTGAGCCATTTTTCCAGCCTCCTTGCTCCATTTCTTAGTCAGCCATGCACCTGCTAACACCATCATGCCTATTTGACAGAGACGACAGAAGCCTCAAAGGAAGCCTCACCACAAATGCTCTGAAAGGAGTAGGTGGTAAGCGTCACAAAGAATCGGAGGCCTTTCTAATGGCAGATATAGCTGCTGTTTCTACACACACCCCACACAGATATTAGGAAGCACAGAAACAGTTCGCTTCATGACCCAAGGAGTCTAACACCTGAAGACCAGCACTCTGAACCCACTGCAGTTGCAGAATTGCCCCTACCCTCTACAGACTGCAAGGATTCTTGGAACCGCTTCCTCACGCTTCCTAGAGGTCCCTTGGCCTTGTGTTGCCTAAGCAGCTCAACTGTACCGCTGCCTCGCTCGCTCGCTCGCTTATCGTCTCCCACTCCCTCTGCCTCCACTTCCTTTCCCCTCCTACCCTGTGGGTAACTGGAGGCAACAGCTGGAGATTTGGCTGTGTGACAACTAAAAGAAATCAAGGGCTATTTCCAGCAATTGACCCCAGCCCACCACGGTATGGGAAGACAGTCTGAGGCAGGCTTGCCAGAACCAGTGTGTGCAAGGGCCCTTGGTTTCTGATGCTGGCCCTAACCCAGACCACCCGTTTCCCTCCCTTCCTCTCCGAGTCTCTGAACAGCAAGGCTTCTGGACCTGGCTGGCCAAGATTCACTCACTGTGAGGGTGCTCGTCTGTAATGGAAGGCTGGACCCTGTTTGTGCCTACCTCTCCTTAGGCTTGGTAAAGTGTAGTTCAGCATACAAGCAAATGAGTTCATGTCTGTCCCTTCCTTCTGGGTCTCTGAAGTATGCTGGCCAGCAGGGCCTCTGTTCAGGCTGCCTACAATGCTTATCTGAATATAAGAAGTTACCAGGCCCTTCTCATACTTGCCCAACACAAATGCCAGTTTTCCTGCATCTCCCTTATCTTAGCGTGCTTGTCTGCCTGTCTTGTCTTTCCAGCTTCTCTGTGTCTCCCTTATCTTAGAATGTTTGTCTAAACCTGTTTGTCTTTCTTTTGTCAGGCTGCTGGCGTCTTCTTGCACCACCAGCAGCTCTGTGGTTTCAGGATGTCAAAGACAAGAGGATATGTGCAAACCAGGAAGGAACTTTTAAAGAAAATATTAAAGGCATTTTTAAAATGAATCCTGTCATTGATGCCCCTGCCATGCCCCTGCCAGGCCCCTGCCAGGCCCCTGCCAGGCCCCTCCCAGGCCCATATGGAAATGCAGAAAGGAACCTGACCTCAGACACTGCATGTGTCAAACTGGCCTTGTAGAATCCTGCCCCTTCAATGCAACCTTGCTCTAACTCCAAAAAGCTCAGTTCCAAATGACCCCCAACAGATTCGCCACCCCCAAACATCCCTTCAGAAGAGAATCTAAGCTCCACTGAGGATGTTCAAAATCAAGTAACTTCAAAATATACTCTTTGGGAACAGCCAAGCCCAGCAGCCTAAGGCTTTGTTGACATAATCTAAGTCCTCACTGAAAGCCAGCCTCTGTTGCTTTCCCAGGTTTTTCCCTTATGAGAATTCCCGGAAACATAAAAGATTCAGACTCCACAGCCCCTCCCTAGAACTCAGGAACATGGTAGTAGAAAAGCTGCGTATGTTTCAGAATCTGATTTGCTGGCTCATTCCCACCTCTCCTCTGTGTCACATCTTGATGATGTCAAAAGCAATGGTTGGCCCACTAGTATCCATAGCACTAAACCCTGGAGCCGTATTAGACAATATCAGCCTACTCAGGGATTTGGCAGCTAAGGAAACAAGTGGAGAAGTTACTGAGGCCTCACCATCCCCACACACCATCCTCACAGATTATATTCACAGCAGATCTGCTCAGTCAGACCTACAGATCTGCTATGTGCTGTACTCTGGCTCTGCCTAGATGCTTCCTAGACCTTTTCTCCTTTTAATCAGAATTCTAGACATATCATGCCACATAAGTGACATTCATTTGACAGCACCATGAAACCTGCCATTTCCAATGCACCTAACTCTTTATAAGGTTATAAAGGAGGTTAGAGACCTAGTGCTTCTGAAAAAGAATTCATCCTTTTTTCTCTTTTGGAAAATGTCCTACAGGCACATACAAAAAGTACAATTTTGCACACAAGGCTCCCCACACCATAAGGAAAACAAACCCTACGTGTATGTATCTAACAACAGCTGAGTGATAACAAAGCCATACATATTTTGTTGACCAACATGACACTGCTTTTGTGATTTATTGGTTAGTTTTTATTTTATTTTCTCACAGTGCTAGGGATCAAGTCTGGGGCCTTATACTTGCTAGTAATCATCCTTTTACTCAATTAATCTTCATCTCACTGATGTTATTTTTTTTTAAGATGCAAGGCCAAGATTGTAACAGAACCTTAAATAAAAAAGAACAATTACCAAGCTATCTACATGAATTTCTATCAGTCTATTCTTTCTCTTATAAAAATATCCACCATACTGGATGTCTTAGTTAGGGTTTCTATTGCGGTGATAAAGACTATGACCAAAAGCAACTTGGAGAGGAAAGAGTTTATCTTGTCTTACACCTAAAACTAAAGCAAAAGCCAGAAGAGATGCTTGTATATTGGCTTGTTCCCCCTCGTGGCTTACCCGGCTGCTTTCATATAGCACCTGGGACAATCTGTCCAGGGGTGGAACCATTCACAATGGGCTGCTCCCCCCAGATAGCAATCACTAAGAAAATGCACCATAGGCTAATCTGATGAAAGAATTTTCTCAACTGAGGTTCCCTCTTCCCAAATGACTCTAGTTTGTGTCAAATAACATAAAAACTAGCCAGTACACTGAGTACAGTGCCAACAACCTGGACTCCTAGTCCTTAGGAGGCTACAGCAGGAATTATAAGCCTGGGAAACCCAGTAAGACACTGTCAAAAAAAGAGAAAAAAAGAAGCCAGAAACAAGGGATCAGCTATAGTCTTAAACATGTTGAAGGAAAAGACTAGCAAAAACTCGGAGGCATGTTTGTTTATCTCAGGCAAAATGAATGTGGGTATACTTTTCTTTTTTCAACTTTACAAATTCTTTTCAATGTGCCTGGTTTTTGTTTGGATGTTTTCAGAGCTGAGGATCTTAAAATCTAAGTCTTCATACAAGTGCTCTGCACTGAGTTATACAGCCCTCCCATCACTTTCCACAAAAGAAAGGTTACTCCCACCCTCAAAAAGAAAAAAGCAAACAAGACCCACAGCCTTTATGAGGCAAATGATAATAGTTATACAACACACCCAGAACATACTTAAAAATCACTGTCAAAGAATCCAGCAACAGCCAACAAAGACGCAGCCTCTGGCCTCCATTTGTATAAGGAAGTAGAGGACTGAGAACAAGCTGAAACCGTGGAGCCAGAGCCTGTGACTCATCCCTGTGTCTTCTAATAACGAATCCCTCCAGGCCACGTTCACTTGGAATTAAGATCAGGCCAAACCACTACAAGCCTCTAACCTAGAGGGGTCCGACTTTCATAACTCTCTTCAGGACAGTGGGATCCTCACCTCACACTGCACAGACCCAAACAAGCTAAGGCTCCACAACTGAGGTCTTTAAAGTCACAGCTGCAGTCAGCTTCTTGCCCAGTTTAGATACAGGAAGGCTAGCTCTATAGAGATCATGAAGTTCAGTCCCATGCCTTACTGGGACTTCAACACTGTAATCCCAGCTGGCCACTGGCCCAGGGAGTGCATCAACTATGGCAGAATCAAATGTAAGATCATGAAAGTAGGAGATGGTCCAGGGGATAAAGTTCTTGCTATGAAACCAGGACACCCTGAATTTGAATCCCAAATAGCATGTCTAAATTCCCAATGCTCCTACAGCTAGTTTGGGAAGTAGAGATATGAGAATCCCAGTGGCTGATGGGATAGGCAGCCCTGATGTACACACAACAGCAAACAAGAAACCTCGTCTCAAACACAGTGGAAGGCAAGGACTAATATCCAAAGCTGTCCTGTGACATCCACAAGGGTGCCATGGCAAGCATGCCTACACACACACACACACACACACACACACACACACACACACACACAATTTCTTTCTTATAAAAGATTAGCACTTCAAACAGAATATCAGTCTCTCTTGGCAGGAACAAACAGGGAACATAGAATGGGAAAAAGGAACAGAGGCAGTAAATAAATGGGAAGTGAAGCAATCACCAGGTCTGACCAAAAAATAAGTAGGCCCCTTTCACAGAGCCCCTCAGCCCACGGAGCTCAGGATGGGCCTGCCGACTGTGCTTCCAAAGCCTGAATGCCCAGGGTAAAGTCTGTGGGAGGGCCAGACTGACTTGGCATCAACTGCCCCTCATTCTCAACCCTAAATTAGCCTGGAAATCCCTGCCCTGCTGCTACTCACAGACCAGAATACCCAGGCAGATGGCTGTTGATATCGCATTATAGTCATTATGAAGCAGCAAGCTAAGATTACCCAGCAGAGCTAATGCATGGCTTTGGAAAGAAAAGGAAAATTTTCACACAACCAAATAAAACCAGGACAGACAGAAAGGGATGGACGCGCGCACGCGCGCACACACACACACACACACACAACTTCAGAGACATATGGATAGTAATTATGTGTCTCTTGCCTTAACTGTAAATTGCTATACAGGAGACCCCTTTCTTTTGTAGCTCTCATGTTCTACACAGTACACACTGTAGATGAATGAAGCTACCAGGATCATTCCTGTATCCACATAAGACCTTTCAGAGGAAGAGATACATGAGCACACCTTAGAAAGACCTTCTTCCAATCTTTGGACCATATCAAGGCAACTCCTCATCCTCTGAACTAGTCTCTCTGGGCATTAACCTGAGGCAAGAATACCACCGAGTCCCTTCCAGGAATGCTAAACCAGGAAACCATGGTTTAAATCCAATCCCACATTTGGCTCTTGTTTCCATGTTCCAAGGAACATCTACCAGCTCATCTGATGCCCTTCTACCAAGGTGTTTCCCACACTTGTTCAGAACCTGGGATATTTTTCCCCAGTGCTAGGATTAAACCCAAGGCGTTGTATATGCAACCACTGAGCCACATCCCTAGCAAGTGTAGAATAAATAACAGGAAGGAATCACTTCTTCTGCTATAATGCTATTAGGGAAAAATGAACAGTTTGCACCATAAAAAAGACCAGACTGTCATGGAGGGTATTTCTAAAGGACCCTGGCAATCATGTTTTTACTTTCTGGCTACCTGACTATGTCTGAGACAGAAAGAGTTGAGGCCTTGTAATGCTTTTCTGTAATGTACATCTCTGCTCCAGGTTAGGATATGTCTAATATGACTGTTAGATAATGACTATGGGATCTGTGTGCACATCAATAAATTATTACCTCCAGAGAAAAACAACAAGAAAAAACTGGCTTAAAGGGCTAGTTACCCAAATTCAAAGTTGCAAGATCTGTATCCAAGTGAGGATCTCTGCACCTTCCCTAACACCCAGGATGAGATTCTACCCTAAAACAGAGGGTGATGAGGTCCCAAGAGTCATCTCAGAATCAAGTTCAGCCTTCTCTCATGCCCCACAGTACAGACTGTTCTAATCGGCCAGCTTGCATCCACATGTGCACACATGGGTGAAGGCAGCAGCATGATAGAGAAATGTCTGAGAGCTAAGAGCCCAGAAGAGACCTAGAAGTACTTCATCTTCAGCATCACAAGCCACAGCAGAGGCTCAGCTAAAAGTGCCCCCAAAAGCCAGAGAAACTGGCTAATGAATAAGTACTCTGTCCTCCGATCTCCACATCCACACCATGGCACACGGGTCCACATATACACAAATAAAAGCAACACACACACACACACACACACACACACACACACACATTAATCCTCTCTTTTGCACAAATGAAGGGTAAGGCTAGTTGGGCAAGAAGTTTAAGCTGCCCAGAACTCAAACCCCCCTGAAGAATTTGTACGATCTGTTCCCCCAATCAATCTAGCCTGATATGCTGTCCACTTCTCAACCAACACCACACCCAAAATGCCTGTGCCACAGCCAGTCAAATCATGTTGAGTTGTGCTAACTATGAGCAGATAAAACATTCCGGGAAAGAACCACAAAGCTTTGACTCCTCCCATCTCAGGCAAACATCCAGGTGGCCAGAAAAAAAGAGGATCGTTGCCATGGTCAGCAGAGTATATGGTGCACAGTTACCTGGGAGCCTATCATGGGGCTAGAGAAAAAAAGCCTGAACTAATAGAATTCTCTGGGCAAGTTGGAGAATTTCTCAGGAAAGCCAACTAATCCCTGTATCCCACTCTGGGGTGGGGTGGGATGGGGGATGGGACAGCCAGCCAGGGACTCACACTAGCCCCACAGGAAAGAAGTTCCCCCACACACACCAAAACCAGTACTCCAGACAATACAGCCTGCCCCCAGTCACACATAATTGCAGAAGCATGATTCCAACCTCAGCCTCGCTAAAGTCCACTCCAATATTCTGATAAACCAAAGACATCCAAGAGAGGCCTGACAGCAGCCTGCTCTGATTCCTTACCACCTCAAAGTCACCCGCTATCAACCGAAAAAGATCCAGGCATCTGGCTTAGACAGCTGGACACCAACAAAGCAGAGGGAAGTCAGGGAAAGGAACTTCGTGTAGTGAAAGTACCACTGTGCTAACCCCCAGGGATGCTTTCGCCCACCAACCTCAAAACCTCGGCCAAGGGTTCCGGCTGACACCTGTCCAGCGGAACAGATGGGCTTGACTACCCACACATGCACGCACATACACAGTCCCCGGGCAGATTTAAAGCTTTCTTAAGATTCCTCCTGGCCAGGAAGTACCCTCCAACAGCTGCACTTAACCACTCAAATCTAAGAGCACAATAAACAAACAAACAAACATCTACCCTCATTTCTGGGGTTGTGGTCTCAGCAGCAGCCAAAACATCAGTTCCATATAAGTCACGTGAAAGTAGCCACGCTAGGAAAAGGCCCAGGCCTCTGGCTCCACAGTCTAAAATGTTCTTTCTCAGGAATACCACATTGCCAAACCAAACCTAGCAGAACTATAGTCACTGTCTCTCACATTTCAGCAGGAAGACTCTATACTCCAAACAACTATAAACATGGGTACCTGGTTTTCAGGGTCTGATGTATCCCAGGCCAGCCTCCAACTTACTATACAGAAGATGACCTTGAACTTCTGATGCTGCAGTCTCCACCTCTCAAGTGTTCCGGTACAGGCATGGAACACCATGCTCAGTTTTATGAGGTGCTGGGATCAAACCCAAGGCTTTCTGCATGTTAGGCAAGCACTCCACCAAACCCTAGGGTACTTGGCTAATTTGTCTTTTTATCTGCATAATAATGCCCAGGCAACAACCAAACCCAAAGGAAAAGGCCTAGACACTGTGGTCTGGGGACCCACTCTCTTCCTTGTCTTGGAGGAGATCTAAGAAAAACGGCCCTTCAAAACCTCAACTGTATTGCTGATCACTTGCTAGCTTGTACTTTGTACTAAGTGCCTACCATGTAAAATAACCAATAACCCTGTCAGTTAAGCATGCACAAAGCCTACTTTACACATTAGGAGGGAACACTGTAATATGTTTGAAATTGGACACCTATCAGCAGGACTAATATTCTATTTCACTTTCCATAGGACTATTCCTGTTTCCCAGCTTAACAACCAAGCCCAAAGGAATTCAATTTTCTGCTCATGTTTGGCCAGTTCCAAGAGGTTCCTCCCAAACTTGATATGAAAATATTGAAGTAATTATTGAAGAAATTGAGCAAGAGACTAGAGGAGGGCCTGTTCTGCCAGGGTTCTCTGGTACGTGACAGACTACTGGCAGGCTGCCTGCCTGATTGTGGGGAGGTGAGGCTCCTCCCAACAACATTCTCTAAAACCTGGCATTAGAAATAAGCAGCAACCTGTGGGCTACAGGTCAAACAATGGTCTACCCTGGGGCAGCCTCCCAGTACTAAAGACTACCATCTACCAGCTCCCTGCCTGGGTTCAAATCAGCTAGGCAAATTGACGCCAGCAAAGTGCAGCCCCCTGCGATCTAATGAATTTGAGCCCTCCGTCTTGTGAGTACACAAGCTCTCTGCCCTTGGAGAGAGCCAGGCTCACTTTGGTTAAGAGGAACCTTCAGGTGGAGGAACACAGGTGGAGGTGGAAGGCCCCTTGATCCAGGACCTACAAACAGGAGGAAATCCCACAACTGAGCAACTTTCTCAAAGTCCACCCTCAGGATTTAAACTCTTAGTTACAGTGTTTCATTTACTCCTTCAAAACAAGTTCCTAAAGAAATGCGGTTTTTTATCTCCACTTACCAGAAAGAAACTTTAAAGAGAAAGTTAAGTCTCTCATTCAAAGGCAGAGTGGAGGGTGGTGGTGAAGGAGGTTCACTGTTGGTCCAGTCTTCAAAAGTTGCTACCGGTGTGGCTACAGGTAGGCAAGGCTGGAAGCAGCCTTTCAGTCTACCGTCTATCCTACACTGACCCCAACTCCAAAATTCTCTGAGCCTTGGCCAGAACAAGGGTGTTTCCAGGGCCTTCTCTAGTGCTGGGGCCAGAAGAGCCCGAGGACTTCCTAACAGGGCCCCAGCCTCTGAGACAGCAGCTAACCTCTCCCGGGTGAACCCCGAAATCGGTGTTGGGGATTAGACGCTCTGATCAAAACCTGGAGGCTGGCAGTCCCGAAAGGGACCCTGTTGAGGATATCCGAGCTCGGAGTCCCTGACCTCGGATCCTAGTTCTTACCGAGCAGCGGGGACTCCTCAGGGCAAGCCGGTAGCGACAACAGTGAAGTGGTGGGGGCCACTGGGACCGAAGTCAAGTTGCTCTTCAGGCCCGGGTCAAAAGCACCAGGGCGAGGTTTCGAGGAGACTCCTAAAGGAGGCGGCGGTCGTGCGCTCCGAGGCCGGAGCTCTCCCGTGGGCGGCTTGCTGGCGGCCGTACCGTTCGTGCCGCCCTGAAGTGGAGAGGAAACTCCCACTAGCTGGGGCAGGCGGCTCAGGTCCCGGCCCGAGAGGTAATAGACCAGGGTAACGCCGAGGTGCAGCGCGCAGACGGCCACGAGCAGGCGGCAGGCCCGCTGGAGGGTCGCGCCCGGCATCGCCGCAGTGCCGCCCAGGAGCGGCTCACGAAACCTCATCTTCCCGCCGCGGCTTTAAGAGGGGGTGGACTACTGCTGAGAGGGCGGCCCGCCCGCAGGCCGCCCGCAAGGAGGAGCCGAAGGGGGGGTCGTGTAGGGAGCGCAGCGCCGGCGGCCCGCGGCGGAAAACCGACACCCCGGGCCGCTGGACTCGGGAGAGATCAGCGGGGAGCCACAGGCGCGGATGGGCACGGGGCGGGGCCTGGGGCGGGGGCGGGGCCTCAGCCGGGTTTTCAGAAGGCCAGGAGAGCGGAACCTGAGGGGGCGGGGCCTAAGGGGCGGGGCCGCAACGCGGGTCTTCTGGGGAGGGCGGGGTTCGAGGGGCAAGAAAGGGGAAGAGAATGAGGGGCGGGACGTTCAGCCAGGGTTTCTGGTTGCTAAAGGAGGGCGGGACTAAGGGGCGGGTCCTCGGGAGGGTGGGAGGCTGGGCGCCGAGGCTCCTGGAGACTAAACGTGGCCCTCCGCCAGCCTGACTGTATCCCAGAGGTTGAACCGGCATCCCAGGCCCAGCGGCGCTCGGCTTCTCTTTTTAGCGTTCAGCGTGGGGTTTTAGTCTCCAGACCGTGCTTCCTCGTTCAACGAGCTGCTCTTGGGCGGCCCCACCACTTCCTGGCGTACCCAAAGACTCGGGTGTGGGCTTGGGACGGCAGCTTGAGGCCAAGACTGGCGGGTAGCCCTTGCGGGTAGTGAAAAACTGGAGCCAAGAAAGGTCGTCTAGGAAACCGGCTTCGACGCCCCGCGAGGCCAGCGGACGAATTCTCTGGGGCGTTCCAAAGATTCTCCTAAGTCTAGCTGTGTGTGTGTCAGGGGTGGAGTGAGGGGTAGCAAGAAGGGACGGCGTACTGGGAGTCCTGCAATGAGGGAAGTGACCAAGTTGCCTTACTCCCTTTTTGGTGTTTGTCCGGTTGGGGAGCCTCAGGGGCCAGCCCAACTTGGTTCTAGGGGCAACAGTGTAGCATGTAAAACGGGCTGTTCTCCTGCACACAGGCTTGTGAACTAATTGCAGCTTTCTCGCAGTCCCATCCCTGGTGAGAGCCCTTAAGACGGACGGAAAATGTTAACTAATTGTAGCTGCTCCTGTATCTGGAGAGTTCATTGTTAACCAGTATATGCCCTGAGATAGGGGTAGTTAACTATCTTAGTTTCATCGATGAGAAAACAGACTGAGCAGTTTGACATTTTGTTGCAATCATAAAATGTACTTTTCTTCTGCTGACTTTCTGACCACTCCTCTGGCCTCTTTCTGACTGCTCCTTCTCATCTCCATTTGTTGGTGGGGTCCTTAGGCTGTGATCCCTAAGTCTTTTTTTTTTTAATGTCTTATAATTTATGTCCACACTTATTACTTATGTGTGATTCTATTAACTGTGCCCTGATGACACCAAAAATTTGTCTCTAGGCGCATCTCTTCCCCAAGCTCCACCTTCCTGCCCGCAGCAACCTAAGCCCTACAGTCCACTTGCATCCTCTTCTTCCTCAAAGACATCGTTTGCACAGTTCCCTAAGACCAAAACCTGAAAGCTATCCTTGCTCCCAAATATTCCAGTCCCTCAGCACATTTGTTACTGCTCCCTTCAAATGCCAGAGCTCACCACCTGCAGCTCTGAGCAATCATCACAGACCAAAGCACTATCACCTTGCCTAGGTTAGATGATTGCCTTCTAAGCAGTTACCTGTTCCTGCCCCTCCCTCACCCTTCTTTCTTCCTACCTCTGGACATTTGTACCTGCTCTTCGCTTGACCAGAAATATCCTCCCCTCAGATTTCACTCACATTTGTCAAATGCTGCCTTATGGAGAAGACCTTCTTGAAATACCCAATTACTCTTGTAAAATCTGCTCAACCTGCTTGTGTTTTATTTTGAGATTAGGGTCTTTCTGCATATCTCAGGGTGGTCTCAAACTTGGCACCCTCCTGGCTCAGCCTCACAAGTCTGATATAAGTAGGCCTGCATCACCATGACCAAGGGAGGATACTTGGGAACATCTTCTTTCCTTCTTTTCCTTCCTTCCTTTCTCCCTTTTTCTTTTTCAAGACAGGAGCCCACACACAATAGATCTCTCTATGAAGCCCAGGTAACAATCCTACCTCAACCTCCCAAGTTCAAGGATTGTAGGTGTGAGCCACCATGCCTGCCTTCTAGAAATGGTTGTTTTAGTATGGGAAAAGGTGATTTTTATTGCTAAGTTCTTTTAAAGCACAAAGTTACAATTTCTCTTCTGAGAGTTGGTCAGAGTGAGGCTAATGTGACCTTTCTATGCTAATGGGAAAATTTCTGGCTGAGAGTGAGCTAGGCTGAGGCATATTAGTTCCCTGTCTGAGAAAATGAGCAAAGGAAAATTGACAGTCTTTCTAGGTACAGACGATGGCTAAAAAACTGAGTTAAAAAGAGTCTTAGGACCACAGATCTATCCTAAGACCCTCTGGGCCAGAAATCCAGGAAAAATAACAACACCTGCTAATTGTGAGTCAGGAAGATGAAGAACCCATCAAGTTTCCACACCTGCCAGTTTACATTTCTGTTTCATCCCAGTAGATCAGAAGAGCAAAGAATAGTACCCAACACATAACAGGCCATTACTTTATAGGTCTATAACACAACTCCCAGAGTGTCAGCAGCTTTTTACTTTGAGTTGATTGGGCTCTGATTCTAATAACCAGGGCATTAGCACAGTTGAAAATTTCAAAATACCTTCACATAGTGTTTCTTTAAGCCCCCGTGTGTGTCCTGGTGATTGCTGTTAGAGGCTGGGAGCTCATAAGGCCTGGCTGGGTTGAGTTAGGGGACCTTCATTCCCCAGGTTGACCCCTTCCCCAAAGGCCTTTCCATGTAATGATTTAGGCTCACAAATGAGGACGCATTCCAAAAGCAGCTCAAGACAATGCAAGAGCATTTTCTAAGACCCAGCCTTAAAACACCACTTCTGTTCACATATGTGTGTATTCACACGTCACAAGTGTGTGAAATTCATAGTACAACTTTTCGAAAGTCAGTCCTTCCACCGTGGGACCTGAGGATTGATTGGGTAATTGGGTTTGGATAGAAAGCACTTTTACCTGCTGGGCCATCCTGTTGGCCCCAAAGCATCACTTCTTAGAGAATTCTTTTGTTCAAATACATTTTAGACCTAGACATAATTACACAGGCCTGGAGTCCTAGCAGCACTTACAGAGGAAGACAGGAGTTTGCGGCTGGTAAGAGATACATATAGTGAAACTCTGTCTCAAAATAAAACATTTTAAGTAATTTAAAGTCAGATATGGTGGCATACACCTAAAATCTCATAGCTTTGGAGGTGGAGGCATAAGGACCATCCTTAGATAAATAAGTTCTAGTCTAGACTGGGTTACAGAGGACCCTGTCTAAAAATGAACAACAGAAAGTAACAGGGCAGTCTAGATTTCAAAAGAATTTAGAGAAAAAAAAAAAGACTTCTTGATTATAGAAGGAGCAAGAAGTTTGCAGGCATCTTTAACTTTTCCAGTCCTCCCTAAAAGCTCATCCAGCCAAACATTGCATCATCTAAACTAGTTCCAAGTATAGTCCCTTCAGTTCAAGTACCGATAAATTGTAAATCACCTTCTTCCTCTTCCTCGTCCACCCTTCCTGAGAAATTCAGTTCAGAAGTCCCAAGTAGAGTTAGACAAGGTGAGTTGTCCTGTCGTCCGTACACATGATGGCAAAGTCTACCGCAGGAGGTGGGGACAGGGGAAGGGCATACTACAAATGCCCGAGCAGAGCAAAGGTGGCATCTACAAGGGTTCAGAACTGTAGTTTATGGTAGAAAAGCGAAAGCAATCTAAATCAGGGTGTGTAGCCCCAGCCAGGAAAGAACATTGTTAAATACAGGCAGATGAGTTTTAAAAGAAACTTGGTAAGTATATGGATAAGGAGTTACTGAAGTCTTCAACTGTATGCCAAAGAGAGGGAATGCAGAGAGAGAAACAGAGAGAGAGAGAGAGAGAGAGAGAGAGAGAGAGAGAGAGAGAGAGAGAGAGAATGAATCTTTTGATACTTTATTTTAATGAGAAAAATTGATATGAGTTCATGACTTTCCATATAGAGATATTGCTTTTGCATTGTTGGGGTTTGAACCTAAACTTCACACATGCTAAACAAAGGTTCTACCATCCACTCAAGTTAAAGATGGAGAATGAACTTGATGGAGGCATCAGCAGATTTATGTTATAATTGTGTGTGGTAGTATTTAAATATAATTATAGTGCTCAGGAAGCAGAGGCAGGAGGATCCAGAGTTTAAGGTCATCCTTGTCAAGTGAGTCCCTGACTGGCCTGAGCTATGTGAGACCCTATCTGAAAAAAAAAATGAAATAAAATAAATATGGGGGCTGCGAGTATAGCTCAATAGATAGAGTGTTTACCTCTATGCTTGAAGCTCTGGGTTCCATCCTTAGTACCAAATAACCCAGGCATGGACCCCATACCTGCAATAGCTGGGGAGTAGTGATACATGCCTTTAATTCCAGCACTTGGAAGGTAGAGGCAGGCAGATCTTTGAGTTTAAGGCCAATATTTACCAAGTTGATGAGCACATTTAGCCACCAAATTTACTTCCTTAAACCCCTTTCTATAATTAAAAACAAACCAACAAAAAACAAAACAGCCTAAGTGTTGTAGGAGAAAAGCCTAACTCCTTGATAGGTCAGATAAATTACAAGATAAGACTAAAAATCTTAGGTCAGAAAATAAGATGAATCAAATCAAATCAAAGATGAAGATATGTAAAGGATTCTGAAGTTAGTTCAGAAGGTCTTAGTTAGCCAAGTACAGAACAACTGAAACATGAGGTTAAATACATTATTCACATGTGTGAAATTGTAAAGAATCTTAATTTCTTAAAAAGGGTTTGGGAGGAGCAGCAGAGAGGGAGAACAAATAAATGGATATCTTGACAGAGGGAGCCATTGTGGGGTTAAAGAGAAACCTGGTGCTAGGGAAACATCCAAGAACCCCCAAGATGACCCCAGCTAGGACTCCAAGCAATAGTGGAGAGAGTGCCTAGACAGGACTTCCTCTATAGTCAAGTGTATGAACACTCATTGCCATCCCGAAACTGATGGAAGCAGATGCAGAGATCCACAGCTAAGCACTGGGTCAAGCTCCCAGTCCAGCTGAAGAGAGGAGAGAGTATATGAGCAAAGGGGTCAGATCATGGGGAGGAGACCCACAGAGATGGCTGACCTGAGCTATTAGGAGCTCACTGACTCTGAAATGACAGCTGAGGAACCTTCATGGAAAGGAACTAAACCCTCCGAATGTAGATGACAGTCGAACCTCATGGGCAGTGTGTGGAGAATTTATTCCTGGTACATGAACTGGCTTCTCAGAGCCCATCTCCTACAGTGGAACACCTTACTCAGCCTTGATACTGGGGGTTGGGCCTTGGTCCTACCTCAGCTGGATATGACAGATCAAATTGACTCACTTTGGGAGTCCTTGCCCTCCCTGGGGAATGGTTTAGGGGATGGGTGAGGCGAGGCTGGAGAGGACTGGGAGGAGGGGAGGGAGAGGGAACAGTGGGGGTATAGGAAAAAAATTAAAGAAAATAAATATATATTTAAAAAAAAGGGTTTGGGAGTAATATGGAATCACATTAAACTTAACCTGAAGAATTTCACAGCATTATTTGTATTCATATTGCAATTCTTCTGTAACTGATCTTTCTCCCACTTCTAGCATATAATGAGAAAACAGACGGCAGGCAAACCACAACTGAAACTCCCATTTAGAAAAAAGACATTTAGAAGCACATAACAGCCATTAGTAAATCTGAAAACCAATCATGTTCTTCTGGATAATTCCCTGGGCTCTGCTGCAGAGGCAGCATATCCATCTCTCCGAGGCTCTTATCTCTGCCCTTTCTGCTCATGGCTGACCTCCTGGCTCAGAGCACAGTCGATCCTCTTTTTCCTGAGATAGTTCCTATTTTTATCCAGCAACTTGTTGATGATTTACAGGGTGTCCAGCTATATAGCTAAGGATGACTTTGAACTTTTATCCTTTCTTGCTTTCCCTCCCAAGTGCTGAGATTATAGGTGTGCACTACCACACCATGGTTTGTTAAGATTTACTTTTTTTTTTAATCTTTATTTTTGTAAGCTTGTAACTCAGTACTAACAATATTAATAAGCAGATACCTGAGGTCAGAAGATGCTGTTGTATTCCCTGATTGTGAACCTTCTAACACAGGTGCTAGGAACTGAACTCAGGTCCTCTGGAAGAACAGCAAGTACTTTTAACCACTGGGCCATCTCTCCTGCCCCTACTTGTTGTAAGGTTTCTTTGGGCTGCCAACCAGCTCCCAAATCATGACACTGAGACTTATTATTCAAAGCTTGGCCTTATCTTATCTTGTCCCACTAGCTCTTATAACTTAAATCAACCTGTTTTTCTTCATCTACATTTGTCTCGGGGCTTTTGACCTTTCTTTCATTCTGTATGTCCTACTCTGTGTCTGGCTGGCCAGCCCTGGAAGTCTCCCTCTCTCTTCCCCTCATTTTCTTCTCCCTCCTCTCCAGTCTAGATTCCTCCCCCTACTTAATCTCTCTGCCCTCAGCCCTGTCTATCCCTCTACTGCCTAGCTACTGGCCATTCAGCTTTTTATTGGACCCATCAGGTGTTTTAGGCTGGCAAAGCAACAAACACATCTTTACATGGTTAAACAAATGCAACATAAACAAATATAACACATTTTTATATTATTAAACAAATGTAGCATAAACAAATTTAACACATATATTCTACCACACCCACCATACCAGGTTGGATGCAGTGCTGGGATTGAACCAGAGCATTGTGCATGCAAAGCAAGCACTGTACCAACTGAGCTACAACCCCAGCCTCCCTTAAGATTTTTTTTTTCTTCTTCTTCTTTGAAACAGAGTTTCTCCATGTAGTCCTGGCTGTCCTGGAACTTGCTCTGTAGATCAGGCTAACCTCAAACTCCAGAGCCTGCCTCTGCCACTTGAGTGCTGGGATTAAAGGCCTGCACCACCACTGCCCAACAAGATGCTTTATGGGGGGGGGAGCACTGGAAAGATGGATCAGGGGTTTAGAGCACTTATTTTTCTTGCTCTAAATTGTGAAACCACATTCAATTCCTAGCACCAACGTGGTGGTCACAACCACCCATAACTCTAGCTCCAGGGGATCTGATGCCCTCTTCTTATCTCCAAAGGCATCAGGCATACACATGGTGCACATATAGATGGAGGTAAAACATCCATACACATAAAATCAATAAATGAATCTTTAACTTATTTTCAAAATTCCTTTTTGATTTTTTGAGACAGTTTTGTTATTATCTCAGGCTGTCTATGAATTTTTTTTAAATATACCATCTCCATTGAAATTTATTACGGGCAAGTAAGGCTTATTCAATATTTGAAAATAAATTTACCAGCCTCTCCTTTTAGCAAACATAATTATATATTTATAATAATGTATGCACAGCATAAAATATAATTTAATATATGCAAAAAATGTTTAGTTTTTGAAATGTGTAATTTTGTTACATTTCTCCCTTCCACTTCTTTCCTCTAAACCCTCCCCCAGAGCCCTCCCTGCTCTCTCAAATCCATGCCTCTCTTTATATCAATTGTGTGCACACATTCTTGATTGTCCCGCTTCAGCCTCTCTAGAGATTGTTGTCACATATTACTTTTTTTTCTACCTCTAGAGACTGTCTTGGCTGGACCCTCTTTGGTTCCTCTAAATTTTGCCAAACCGATAGCTTCATTTTTTTTTTTTTCCTGTTGTCACAAATGCAGTAAGCCCAAAACATAGACAAATGCACTTTTATGTCTTTGCATAATGTCAAATTTTACTGAATAGCAGTAAATGTACACAGTTTAGAAGTTTCAGTGACAATAATTCATCATAAAATCCATCTACCTTAGTAGCCTGGCCAAGGCAAATATAAGTTCTTTTATCCTAGTTACTAATATCAACTCTCTTATCATACAGCAAATATACCTATATAGCTCTCTATATATACATACACATAAAAAGAGGCTGCTGCTGAGGGCAAGAGGTTTTAGAAGTAGGTTGAGGAAGAGTTGGTATTGATAAGATAATGAACCAGACCAGTGCTTGGAGAAATTGCTATCACAGCTGCTAGAATTCAGTTTAAGTATGAAGCTGTAGAGTTCAGCTTTGAGCTGAAAGGCTAAATGGAATTGAGTCCAGAGCAGGAAATGGCAGGTCAGATCCAAGTCCAGACAGACGAACAGGTGGTCAAGCAGACAGGTCAGTAGCCTGTTCAACAGTGGGGGACTGAGCTGAGTCAGAGAGGCTTCAGTCCTTGACACACACACCAGATGTCAGGTGATAGGGAGACCATCAGTTTTACCTGGCAGGTAGTGCAGTTTCTTAGGTCGACTCCAGTGGTTACAGTCAACCTCCCTCCTCAAAATGAGAAAAAAAGCTGCTTGTAAAATGGAGTCTCTGAGAGCAAAACACAATCCAAAACAAAACAACAGAAACAGAAAAACCACAGCGTTGTGCTAGAGTAGCCTGATCTCGATGCTGGACTCTTTTGTGGGCTGCATAAGGAGTCAGTTGGAACCTGGAATATTGTACTTGGAAATCCCCATGTCAACACACTCCCAGTGTGTGATTTGGGTGAATAACCACTAGTAGCAGGGTGCTCACAGGACTTTGACCATTCTCACTGCTCTTCAGAACCCTACAGACTTCCTGGGCCCAAAGGCAAATGTCATGCTTTCATTTTTTCTTTGTTTTTTCTTTATTTTTGAATAAAGTCTCATTTTTTAAATAAAGTCTCATTTTTTTAATCCATGTATCCCCTTGTTCAAACTCCCTTCTCCATCCCGCCCCTCCCAGTCACTCTCTCTTCTCCCCATCTCCTTATCTCCTCTCCAGCAAGGGCAGGAGGTCCCAAGGTCCCAAGGTGGCTTAGTTCAGCATCCACTCCAGGTAGATCCGCTTTCCTCACCACAACATCAAGTTGTATCTGTCAAAACCTACTTTCATTTAAGAGTACAGTTTGCAGAATGTTCTTCTTACTATAGTATGGGTCCAGAGTGTCCCCAAAAGGTCCATGTGTGAAACATCTCAGCACCCAATACTAGGAGGTGATAGGAGCTTTAGAAGGTAGGACCTACTAAGAAGTCTCCAGGTAACTGGAAGTGGCCCTTGGAGATTTATGGGACCCTAGTTTCTTCATCTTTCTCTTTTCGCTCCATGTGGTAAGGTTTGTGGTTTGCTCCATCATGTCCTTCTGTGATCTTGCCACAAACCCAAAGGAACAGGTCCAGTCAGTTATGGACTGAGAGCTGGGTGTGGTGCTTCACATCTGTAATTTCTGCTAGTGGAGGATCAGGAGTTTAGTATTATTCTCAACTACATAGTCATTCCAATACCAACCTAGGCTACATGAGACCCTACATGTAAACTAAAACATGTTGTAGTTTGAGTCACAACAACAAAATCATAGGCTGAAACCTCCAAAATTTTAAGCCAGAATAAACTTTCTATTTGCAAGTTGACTATACTTGGCATTTGTTATAGTAGTCCCAAATGGACTAATGAATTCCCTGGGATGAACAGATGCTGGTTTTATCTGGCACTCCCCAACACACACCTTTTTAGGATGGAACAGACAGCTCAAGAGTTAAGAGCACTGTCTCCTCTTCCAGAGAACTCAGGTTCTAGTCCTCTCATCCACATGGTGGCTTATAACTATCCAGTTCCAAGGGATCCAACATGCTCTTCTATTCTCTACAGGCATCAGGCATACACTGGTGTAGACATATATGCAGGCAACACATCCATATACAGTAAAAAATACTATTTAAGAGACCCTCTTTTTTTAACTATAGGTTTCTGAATGGGCTATACAACATACATTAGATAGAGCACTAAGTCTCTCAGACATTAGTGACTAATTCAGGGAACAACACATGGCCCAGGGGGTAATTGACAAGCAATGCCCATTCCTACCTTAGAATTTCTGCTACTATAGTGTTGAGAAAGGGCCTTTCCTTCTCTCTGCAATTGCTATTCTATAGTATGTATTACATTATCCTTCGAGAATTCCTGGAACAGATTGCTTCAGAACTGATGGTGGTGCACTCGAGGCAGGCAGATCTCTGTGAGTTCAAGACCACCCTAGTCTATAGAGCAAGTTCCAGGAAGACTCCAAAGCTACAAAGAAAAACTCTGTTTCAAAAAAACCCCCAAAAAACCTAAATCTAAAATAAAATAAAACAACAGAAATTCAATGGTGGCACTCACCTTTAGACCCAGCACTCAGGAGGCAGAGACAGGTGGATCTCTGTGAGTTCAAGACCAACCTGATTTACAAAGCAAGTTCCAGGCCAGCTAGGGCTACACAGTAAAACCTTGTCTCTAAAGCAAAACCCAGAAATAATTCTTCCCAATTCTAGAGGTCAAGTCTGAAATGAAGGTGGCTACAGGGCCATGGTCCTCTTAAACATGCAGAAGAGACCTTTGGGCCGGAGAGGTTAGCAGTGCTTGTTTCTATTTCAGAGGAGTCTGGGTTGGATTCCTAGCACCCATATGCTGGAATCACAACCACCCATGACTCCAGAGGATCCAATGGTCTCTTCTGAGCTGCTGGGTAACCAGGCATGCACAGTCTACATATTCACATGCAGGCAAAACATTCGTGAAGGCAAATAAGTCTAAAATAATAACAATTAAAAAAAAAAAGACATCTGTGTATCTTCTAGCTTCTAGAGCACCTCAGGAATCCTTGGCATTCTGTGATTTTCAGTTTCATTCTTTCAGTCTTCATGTAGACTTCTTCCTGTTTGTGGTTCTTGAATTAGTTACCTTCCTCATCGTGTGACAAGGTACCTGACACGTCAGGCTGCCAGTTTGAGGGTCTAGTCCATCATGGCGGGAATCGAGGGAGGCAGGCAGCAGGAACACCAGACTGGTCACATGCTTCTCCAGGCAGGAAGCAGGAGAAGAGCGGTGGCCTCTGCCTTTGTTTCTCCTTTTTACTCAGGCTGGGACTGTTGCCCATGTTATGATGGGCCTTCCCTCTTCCCTCCATAGTCAAACCTTTCTGGAAACACCCTCATAGGCACCCCCATTTTGGTATCTCCTTATTCACTTTAAATCCAACCAAGTTGACAGTGAAGATTAAGAATCCTCACAATCCCATCCTTGTCAGCGTGGCCACCTGAGCACATCACTTTGAATCATGAACAGCTCCCCTCTGCTCACGTGCCCTGCCTTCTTTCTCCGTCTCCTTTCCTTTTCTTATGCTTCCTCAGGTTCTTGCTTTTTTAGACAAAGTTTTTGTCCCCAAGCTGTACGTCAGCCCAAATCTTCCTGTCTCAGTCTCCTGAGTTCTGGGATTAAAGATATTCATAACATATCTCACGTCACCTTACTTCTAAAATACCATAATGTGGTTGAGGTCTACCCTCATCTAGTGTGACATCACCTTCACTTAACAAATGCATTTGCAAAGACAGTGTTTCCAAATAAATACAATTCTGAAGTTTTGAATAAGGTAAAATTTGAAAATACATTATTTAACCTACTACAGTAAAAGGAACCAACAAGAAGGAAGCCAACAAGAACACAGGAGGAGTGTGCCCCGCTATGACATGCCTGACTCCTTGAGATCTACCTGTTATAACTGTTGCCTCCCCTTTTTCTTTAAGATGATCTGAGCTAGCGGCAATAAACTACTGTTTTTCCTTGAGCTGGAATTAGGATAGCATTCGTGATGACCACTGCTCCAGAATTCCCATGCTACATTAACCTCCCAAATCATCCAGCTGAGGTCTGATCAGTTTCATTTGCAAGTAGGCTTCATGCCTTGGATTACTTCATTTGGCTATGAAACAAATTTATTTTGAACAGCTAGAAGACTGAGGCTTTACAATGTCTTTGGCCACTGTTCTTTTCTTTTCATATTTGTTATGGAAAGCATATGGAGTAGAGAGAATAGCAAATCCCTATGCTTCTATAACCTCATTTAAAGAATAACATCTGACTGTCTGCACTCAGTCTTCAGGCTTCTGAAGTGGGAGGAGGGTACCTTCTTTGATTGACCTCTGCACACTCACAAATAACTAAAAAATAACTAACTTTTTTTTTTTTTAATGCAGGTGTAGCTTCACTAAGTCAGGAAGAAATTCTCAGTGTCTTTCGTTTATTTGTTTGTTTTTATTTGTTTTACATGTTTTAGATCTACATATTTTATTATATGTGTGCGAGTGTTTTACCCGCATGTATGCATGTGGATCATATGTATTCCTGGTGCCCAGGGAGGTCAGAAGAGAACATGGGCTCCCCTGAGACCGGAGCTGTATGTAGATGTGAGCTCTATGTGGGCACTAGGAACCAAATTTGAGTCCTCTGCAAAAATCCACAGTGCTCTTAACTGCCAAGCCATCTCTCTAGCCCTGCTTATATACTTTATGAAGACCTGTCTCAATTTCACTGTATATCTCAGGCTACCCCGGAACTTACTGGGTAGCCCAGACTAACCTCAAACTTGAGATTCCCCTGCCTTAGCCTCCCAGATGCTGGGATTACAGGCTGGAATTCTGCACTTCTAACAAACACTTAGGTGATACAAATGCTACCTGTTTATGGCTCACAAAGTTACAAGGCTCTAAACATAAAACAGAGGAGAAAATAACAGAAACAGAGTACTATAGAAGTGACGGGCTTGCCAAAGAACTTATAGCAACTACCTAAACTAACTTACAAAATATCCCAAACGAGGCTAATATTGGACTGAGCACTGAAGGAGACAGAGGAAATCTTGTGATTTCTGGGAAGAAGTCGGCACTATGGCAGAGCAGCAGGATACTTCCTTAGCCAGATGGGTCCCTGCTGGGTTCAGTCACCAACACACAAGGAAAACAGAGAAATTCTGAGAAGTTCAGACACGATTCTGTGACAGTTCCAGGGAATGTGACAGAGTGAACACGGCCAGCAACTCACGATGCCTGTTTTCTTTTAAGACTTGATCTTTTTCAAGAAGAGGCCTTCGCAGTTCTCTCTCTCTCTCTCTGTCTCTGTCTCTCTCTCCTCTCCCCTCTCTTCTTTTTTTTTTTACCTCAACTACCAACAACTACAAATGATTATACTAGGGGTGAGTACCTGACCCAAGCTATGTCTATCCGATAGTACTGAGTATTTCGATTTGAAATTCAGAATAGCCAGTGAGTCTGTGGTATGATGGGCACTTAGGTCACAAGCATGACCCCTCTGCCAGTGTGCAGAGAAGCAAAGAAAGCTGAGAGAAGGAAACAGACCATGAAGTCAAATGGGCATAGAAAGGGGGAAAAGACCTTGCCTCTAGCCTGATCCTCCAGGTATCCATGAAGAGCAGCTGTCCTCACTCATGATTGCATCCTGTAATCACCACATCACCCTCTAAAGGGCAGCAAAGTTTATCTGAGCTACTAAGCTCAAGTCTTTTCCTTTACAAATAGGTGACCAATTTGTTCTAGTTTGCCCAGAACCACCCTACTTTTAAGGCAGAAGCCCAACATCCCAAGGCCCCTCTCAGATTCCAGAAAACTAAGACAATTGCAACTGGAGGGTCTCAATGGAAACCTACCTGGATACTGTCCCCTAAAGGTATCATTCCAAACTCAAGGCCACCAAAATTCCAAACCCACTGTTCTAAGAATTGTCATATAACTGGGAATTTCTATAGTACTGGGGCTGCCATATAACTGAACATTTCTATAATACTGGGGCCGAACTCCCCACACACACTAGGGAGTTATTTTATGACTTAGCCAAATCCCTAGCCCCACTGAATTTTTTTTTGTTTGTTTGCTTGGTTTTATTTATTTGTTTTGTCTTGTTTTGAAGACAGGGATTCTCTGTGTTGTCCTGACTGTCCTGGAACTCACTCTGTAGACCAGGCTGGCCTCAAATTCACAGAGATCCACCTGCCTCTGCCTCCTGAATGCTGGGATTAAAGGTGTGTGCCACCACCTCCCAGCCCCACTGAATAATAAAAACTGATTTCTGGACCAACTACTTCTCTCCAAAAGTTTGTAGCAGTAGAGTAGTATAGCAGAGTTGAAAGAGCAGAACCAACACCATCCTGAGAACAAGCCTACATGTGGTAACCAGGAGCTGAACCCGAGCCCCCAACACAGTCAAGCAGGAGGCATGGCACTAAATTTAACTACTCTGCAGACGTCCCATATCTTGCCATAACTCCTGTCAGTGTACTATAACCGTTAGCATTTTTGTGCCTATAGTCTGACCAATAATTTTAAAAGATTACCTCACTCTGTGTCCCCTTACTCAATCCTGGAACACCAAGACCTCCAGCTCCCTGCTTGTAGTTTTTCCCTATCTAAGCCCTTTGTAATCAGGACTCAGGCTTCCTCCTTCACGCTCTGTAATTGGAGTACAGGGGAAGAAGCCCTTGCATGGTCTTGAATAAAGAAACCTTTGTTTTTGCTTTGGGAAGTCAGATCCATGATTTTGTTGGAATTTTTTTTATAAGATTAGAAGGATTAGGAGGCATGGCCTTGTTGGAGGGAGTGTGTCACAGAAGGGGGGCTTTGAGGTTTCTGAAGCCCCAGCTAAGCTCAGTGTTACTCTCAGCTACTGACTGCCCCATCACTAGGTGCCCCTCCCTGCCTGGCTGATAATGGATTAAGCCTTTGGGACTGTAAGCCAGCCCTTAATGAAATGATTTCTTTTATAAAACTTGCTTTGGAAAAAAAGATAAAAACTATATTAAATAAACACTGTAAATCTAAAAAAAAAAACTTGCTTTGGTCATGGTGTCTCTTATAGCAATAAAACAGTGACTAAGACAGTATCTTATGTGAAAAGTAACAATAGCAGTATACTCACACTGGTTTTGCGGAAATAGCCTTGGGAATCCCTCATAGCCTTCCTTATTGGGGTTAGAACCAACTCTACTAGGAAATCCTTTGCCTTACCCAGACCCGGAAGCCACAATGCCCATGCTTTATTGCTGCCAATGATTATAGACCGTAAGACATTTCAACAATATAAAAGTCAGCAGTTGGGCTGGAGAGATGGCTCTCTCAGTGGTTAAGAGCACTCACTGACTGTTCTTCTGGAGGACCTGAATTCCATTCCCAGAACACCCATGGCAGCTAACAACTATATGTAACTCCTGTTCCAGGGCATCCAGCACCCTCACAAACATACATGCAGGCAAAACACCAACGTACATAAAATACAAATAAGCAAATCATATTTTTTAAAAAGTCAGCAGTTATTTTGTTGTGGTAGTTATAGGTTCTCATTGTTGTTTTTTATTTTAAAACAAGGTCTCACAATGAAACTTTGGCTAGCCTCGAACTTTTGAGAGACAGGCTAGCTTCAAACTCACCAAGTTCTCCCTGCCTCTGTGTCCAGCGTGTAGGATTAAATGTATGCACCACCAGGTCTTCTTCCTAAAAGAGCTCCCCAGTACATGTCAACATGCCAGTGGTGAGGCAGACCCTGCTGCAGGGCCAAGAGAGGACAGGCTGTCTCCAGAAGCCTCATCTAACCTTGCTTTCTCTGGCTGCAGACATTGGGCTGAGAACAGGGTCTGGTTTTCTCTCATTTCTGGGCTGAGTCCCTGGAGAGGATTAGGACTCAGAAAAAAAGGAGCTGGCGAGAGCTTCAGCTGCATGACCAGTCCTCTGAAAAGCATGAACACAAGACCTCATGTCTCTGCCCCTTGCCATTGTCAGCCCAGTCCCTTAACACACTTTCCTAGCTGCTGTACTCACACCTGCCGGCCAGACCCAAAGAGAGGCTGGGCGTTCTGAGAAGTCACAAAAGGCATACACACAGTCCGTGTTCAGTGATGGTGTCTTCCCAAGTCCTTACAGCCAGATATTCTGCCTGCCCATTGTTACGAAGGTTGAGGTCTGTCTACAGACAAAGGCAGACTGGCCCGTGTGGATTTCTCCATTGCTATTCACCTCTGGGAAGTGTATACACCAGTGTAGGCTTTGTACAACATGATGACAGCAAGTTTCAAAGCCCGGGTAGTAGGTTTCAGGCCCTCTGTGGACTAAAAGCCCAGGAATACAGAGGTCTCGCCATCCCACTCAGGCCAACCTCACGAGGCCGAGTCTCAAAGGCCTCTAGTGACAGCTTTTTCTGTAGTCTTTCCCCACTTTAGTACATGTCATGGGATTAGCCCTTCTGTGTTTATTGGATGAGCCATTTGTGTGGTTCTGACAAAGCTACATCTGAATAATATTTGGCACAAGCTGAAGAAATGTGATCCACCACATTTCTCTCCAGCCTGCTCTCTAGAGTCTGCTAGGCTCCTGCCAAAAAGGCTAGAAGATTCTACAGCTGAGTCTGGCAGCCTAAACGAGTCTGAAGGCAGGCAGGGAGTGAAGGGGGGGTGGGGTGTGTGTGCATAGGGTAGGGCCAATGAAAGAGAGGCACAGCAGCCTTAGTGAACTGGCCAGTGATTTCATAGCTCCTGTAATAATTTAAGGGCATTACAGGTGGTCACCCAGTCCTGGAGACATGAAACCCGGTGGAGGTGCGGTGGGGCATGAAGCTCAAGAGTCTGGGTGGTTTCCTAGTCCCCAGTTCTGAGTGTGAATGCAGTCAAAGAGATTCAAGTGAGTCCACTGTCCAGGTCCCAGATGTGGGAGGGCAGTTAGTGCTGAGGTTTTGTTTACACACGTATGTGGGATGAGTGTCGGGTAGAA
Source organism: Sigmodon hispidus (assembly GCA_004025045.1). Lineage (NCBI taxonomy): Eukaryota > Metazoa > Chordata > Mammalia > Rodentia > Cricetidae > Sigmodon > Sigmodon hispidus. The sequence continues at coordinate 117,099 of PVIH01005342.1, forward strand.
CGAGATGTATGGACACTATTTAAATGTGTCTTATTAGTATAGGCCTCTGAACTGAGGAGCCCAAAGCTTGAACCTGTGGCAATCACAGGACTTAGGTGTAAAGGGCTGAGACATTCGGAGGAAGAGGGAACTTACTATAGATATGGTGTAGATATGCCAACAACCTCCACCACACCACATCTCCCAGGCCTTCCACTGTGACCCACTTAGCAATCTCTCTGCTCTTTCTAAGACACATCATTTCCTTTGTGTCTATTACTCATATCTCAAGACTTGTTTCATCTCATTCTCTGAAGGTTCCAGATTGGCTGCAGGCAGGATACTATCCCGCATTCCAAACGGTGAGTCAGAGCTGACCACTAAGGAGATGTGGACAATGGTTTCCTGAAGAAAGGTGTGAATGAAAACAGCTGGGAGTTCAAGTATAAGTAGTTACAGATCACAAGCACATAGCAAATGGCAGGTCAAACAGAAGCAACCATACAGGAAGTGGACGATTTCACGTTTGAGAAAGGCATGGTGGTACAGGCCTGGAGTCCCAACACTTGGGAAGCAGAAGGCAGAAAGGTCATAAACTAATGGTCGGCTTGGGCTGCTTAGTGAGACTCTGTCAAAACACACACTAGGTTGGTGCTGGATGTAGTGGCACATATTTGTTTGTTTTTGTTGCTTGTTTGGTCGATTTTTCAAGACAGGGTTTCTGTGTGCAGCCTTAACTGTCCTGGAACTCACTCTCAGAGATCTGCTTGCCTCTGCCTCCCAAATGCCAATGGTGGCACAGATTTTTAGTCCCAGCCCTTGGGAGCAGATCTCTGTGAGTTCAAGGCCATCCTGTTCTACATATTGAGATCTAGACAGGCCAGGGCTGTATAAAACTGTCTTAGAGAGAAAGAAAGAGAGAGGGAAGGAAGGAGAGAGGGAGGGAGGGAGGGAGGGGTCTGAAGAGGTGGCACAGCAGGTAAAACCCTTGCTGCATGAGCATGGTAGCCGGAGTTCTCATCTCCAGCACCCATGGAAAAGCTGGGCAGCATTGTGCCTGTAACCCCAGAGCTGGAAAGGGTGAGGCAGAGGCAAGAGGACCCTTGGGGCTTTCTAGGTAGTCAGTGGACCCAAAAGGCGAGGTCCAGGTTCAATAAGACCTTGTCTTCAAAAATGAAGTGAGAAACAGCAGATAAAGATATCTGACATTGACCTCTGCCCTATATACACACACACTCACACACACATACTCACAACACACATACACACACACTCACTAACATATACTCACACACATACATATGCAAGCACACACTAACATACACTCACGCATACTCACATTCATACATTCACACACATACACACTTACACACATATTAACATACATTCACACATACACATATACATTCGCACACTCACACACATAATACATTCAAACACATACACACACACTAAAACACATACTCACACTCTAACATACACTCACACACACTCACACACACACACACCCTAACAGACGCTCACACACTAATATACATTCATCACACACACACACATACATACACATGTTCGCACACACACAGAACCATGGTACCCTCAGAGCCTGCTGGACTAACTCCTGGTATGTGTGAAGCCTGTTCTTTACGACAGACCTTGAAACACCTGTGCAGCTGTACAGCTGTGCATCTGTCCCCTGGAAGAACAAGTAAGTTTCACATAGCTCTGGTTTGTCAGTAAACAGATTGTTCCACACACCACAGGATACCATCTGTTGCTCAAACACAGAAAAAGCCCACAAGCACTCATGAAAAGGTAGGTGCCATCTGTGCCAGAGCACAGAGACTTCATTATGAAGTTTAGAAACGGATGAGGTCAATTTCACTTGGAGGAATAAGGAAGGTTTCATAGAGGCAGGTGAGATTAGGCTGACTTTGGAACAAGGGCACTATTCCCCCTATGCACACAATGCTTTTTTTTTTTTTTTTTTTTTTTTTTTTTTTTTTTTTTTTTTTTTTTTTTTTTTTTTTTTTTTTTTTTTTTTTTTTTTTTTTTTTTTTTTTTTTTTTTTTTTTTTTTTTTTTGTTCTTTTTTCATTGAATTTTTTTTTTTTTTTTTACTATTTTAGTTTTTGCTGCACTTATTTATTATATGCATGGGGACAGGAGTGTGGGCTCTCATCCCACAGTGCAGATGTGGAGATCAGAGGACGATGTGTGGGAATGGGGTCTGCCCTTCCACCACATGGCTTCTAGAGATGGAGATGGGTCGTCAGACTTGGCTCTAAGTGTCTCCACCCTTAGACCATTTTGCCACCCCCTATTTTTTTAATCTACTTATTTTGCTGTGCTGGTGGTAGAGGCCAGGGACTCACTAATGCTAGCGAGCACTCTCATGGCTGAGGTAGCCACGGCAAACTCTGCTTATGAATCACTTCATTCTTTCACTGAACCTGGGTGTGTCCATGGGACTCTTCCACACAACTCTCTAGCCATACTATCAGAGGCACTGTATGAGAAGAAAACCCATCCGCCATCCTAGGAGTAAGAGGCAAAAAGAACATGGAGAAGAGGAGGCATGCTCATGGGGAAGGGCATAAGGAAGAGTGTGGGCTTAGTAGACTGGAAGATACTGGAAGAATGCGCAATAGTGGGTGATGTGGCTAAGAAAAGAGGCCTAGGAATTTTCTGGATTCACATTTCGTTAGGCTGAGGAATTTGATCTCAGCCTGCAGGGACAGAAAAGGTGGCACAGCTGTGTTCAGAAAGCCATTCTGACAGTGGTATGTGGGCAGGATGGGCTGGGAGAAGCTGGTAAACCAGCCAGACAACTGTCTAGGGCAAGCCTATGAGCAACTGCCACACTTAGCAAAAAAAAAGTCTGTTCAGCATTTATTCCGCCATCTCCCTCAGGGCTGTCTTCTGACGGGAGAGACTATGTGCTGCCTCTCTTGGGGCCTCTGGGCAGACATGGTTCTTAGCAGGTGCTCATTATTTATCTGTGAAGTCACTGAACAGGGCAGTGAAGAAAAAGGACAATGGGTGTACAGAGAATGGTGCAGATTTCATAGACAGATAGCATCCTGCTTAGCAAGTGCAGATCCCCAGGCCTGAGTGTTGGCATGATGTGTGTGTGTGCATGTGCATGTGAAGTAGATGCCTGTGTGTGTGCATCTTAAGATGGTTGCATTTGAGTTGCCATCATTCTGTGTGAATCGGGGGAATGCATCCAAGAACTTCTGAAGTTTTTGGAAGGTGCTGTCAGATGAGAGGCCTCTTGATGTGTGCCATCCTTAGGAGCCTTTGGAAGTATGTTAAAGGCTCTTTTTAGCTTGCAGTTGACCAAAACTCAAAGTTCATTTAGGAAAAAAACAGGCTACGTATTGGTTTGTGAGGTACTTTCTGAAGAGGCATGATCAGAGACTCTAGCAATATCAGATTTTCTTCCTTCCTGCCTGCCCCTCTCCACACATCAGCCTCAGTCTTGCATCTGACTTCCGCCACAGGAAACACGGCTACCAGTAGCCTGGGTTTCCCATCAGAAATAAAGATATCACCCTGAAAGGAAAGGACAGAGGTTATTTCTCCAAGGAAAATCTAAATGCTAGGCTGAGGAGCCTTGGGAAGAAGTTTATCTGGTGTCTCCATGGCAATAGAAATAAAAAACATCAGCACAAAGCATCAAGCTCATTGGGACCCAAAACAGGACATCTGATTTTGAGTTCATCTTTCTTCCATCTTAAATTACTTAGAGTGAATTAGACAAAGCTGGGGGAGAAAAAAAAAAGAGAGAACAATTGAGGCCCCACCTTCACTTATTAAAAATTCAAGCAGTCAATAGTATAATAGCCAGGCTGGCAGCTGTGGGGAATAGTTTGCTATTAAATGGGTGACAGGATAAAGTGAGAATGCGACCTGTAAAAAAACAACTTATCTGGTCATGAGATCAAGATCTGGGAAAAATTTTCTTTACCTTTGACCCAATAATCTCAGAGTGTTGACAAACAGTGGGGAGTCCCAAACTAAGCCCAACTAGTAATGTGTGCAGGGGATGCATGTAGAACAATGTTACCTGGGTGAAAACTGAAAAATAAAGATAGCCGCTATTGTAAAAATAGAAGCAATGAGGAAACATGGATTGCAGTATTATTATCAGACAAGGTTGATATCACACACACAACCTAGGAAAGAAGGCTTTATGATGAAAACAGCTGAGTGCTGTGGTGATATATTGTGTATCTAATAAAGTCTGCCTGAAGATCAGTGGTCAGAGTCAGCCACAGATTTCGCCATGAAATCAGGGAGTGGTGACCCATACCTTTAATTCCAGCACTAGGAAGTTTGAACCAGGATATTGCTGGGCAGAGAAAGGTTTCTAAGGAAACAGGGTTCAACGCTTTCCTATCAGCTGAGGAGTTGGCTGTGGTTTGTCCCTCTGTCTCCCTGATCTTTCAGCTTCTCCACAATATTTAGCTCTGGCTTTTATTATTAAGACCAAGTAGAGTTTGTGCAACAGAGAGCTAAATGATACATAAATATCTATGCATGAAAAAATACAGCATCAGAATTCATAAAGCAAAAACATGAACAGAAAATACAGGGAGAAATGGACAGGAATACAATTAAGTAGTAAAGCATTTGTTTTTATTATTTTTAGTTATATGTATAATGCAGGTTCCTGTGGAAGCAGGAGGGGTCAGATTGTAAGCCACCCAGCATGGTGCTGGGAACCAACCTGGATCCTCCAGAAGAGCAGTATGCATTCTTAACTACTGAGCCATCTCTCCAGCCCCAACAGTAGGTAATTTTAATTCAACTCTCTTAGCTCATGATTAAGTAATAAATCAGCCAATAAAAGAAAACATAGATAATATGATTTATTAATTGGTAAGATAGATTGAATTAAAACATATCTGTGGTGATATATTTTATATTTAATGAAATCAGCCTGGAATATCAGAGAACAGAATCACCCACAGTCAAGCCATGAGAGTCAGAAAGTGGTGACCTATGCCTTTAATCCTATCACTCAAAAGACAAAAATCTTTGTGTTTCTGTGAGTTCAAAGCCTAACAGCCAAGCAGTAGTAGCTCACACCTTTAATCCTGACTCTAGGATTATGATACAGAGTAGAACCAGAAGTGAAACAGCTGGGCAGGAAAGATATATAAGGCAGGAGAAGGCAGAAATTTATGCATTCTGTAGAACTGACCAGTCAGGCTGAGGACCCTTTAGGATAGCACTTAGCCTGTTAGGCCTGAGAAGTTGGCTGGGTAAGAACTGACTGTAGTTTGTTTTTTCTCTCTGATATTCCAGCTTCTCCTCAATATATTGTTCCAGGTTTTCATTATATACTAACTAAAATTAGTGCAATATGCATCAAACTCCAAACCTTGAAACGCAATAATATATTCCTTTGGTAGGTACCTATAAACCACTTAAAAATGTCCATATCAAAAATCAAACAGTCCAGCCAGGTAGGGTGGTGGTGCACACCTTTAGTTCCAGCACTCAGGAGGCAGAGGCAGGAGAATCTTTCTGAGTTTAAGGTCAGCCTGATCTATATAGTGAGTTCAGGACAGCCAGAGCTACATAGAGAGACATTGTCTCAAACAAAACAAAACATAAACCACAAAACTTGAATCCATTTCAAAAAGAGGAATGAGTTCAAATAACCTTCTCTGATCAAAATGACTACAATGAGAAATAATAAAAGTAGAAAATAAAAATTAATTTGAAAGTTGAAAATTAAACAAAATAACTGATAGAGTATTTTTCAGGCTTTTAAAAGGAAGAAAATTCTAACACATGCAAGAATGAAAGTTGAGTACATTGTGCTAAGTGAAATAAGACAGTCATGACAAAGGTATGCTATATGATTCTGTTTTTGTGAGTTACTTAAAAGAGTCAAATTCATAGAGACACAAAGTGGGAATGATGGTTACTAGGTGCCATAGACTGAAAAAAATTGATGGTTATTTTTAATCAGTACTAAGTTTTAGTGCATTAAGACGTAAAACTTTGGGAGCTTGGTTGCATGATGAAGTGAATATGTTAAGCACTATTCCCAGTATATGTGAAAATTACTGAGATGGCAAAGTCTGTGTACTAGTTGGAGATGTAGCTCAGTTAGTTAGGAAATGCTTGCTCACCATTCACAAAGCCCTGGGTTCAGTTCCTGGCACTGCATAAAACTGGGCCTGGTGGACACATACCTGTAACTAGCACCTGGAGGCAGGAGGATCGTAAGTTTAAAGTCATCATGACTACAAGTACAAGGCTATCCTGGGATACATGAAATCCATCTGTTTGTAAAACAAAACAAACATCCTCTACTTGAAAAGTAAGGCATTCTTTTCTCCCCACTATGCATACTTACATTCCTGGCTGTTTAGGAACTGAGACAGAAGCTTGCCAGGCCTGGGCTATAGAGTGAGTTCCAGGCCAGAGTGATTTCCTGGGCAAGTTACTGAGACCCCATCTCAAAATGAATATTAAGAGAGAGTCAGCTGGAGAAAGGACGTAGCAGTAGAAAACTGTGAAACTGTGAGTATTTGTGAAGGGCTGGGTTCTATCACCTGAAACACACACACACACACACACATACACACACACACACACACACACACACACACACACACACACACACACACGAGAGAGAGAGAGAGAGAGAGAGAGAGAGAGAGAGAGAGAGAGAGAGAGGAGAGAGAGAGACTCTCTATTCTTAAAGTACAAATTGACTTTTGAAAATAAGAGATAATTCCTAAGGAAATAATTTAAAATACAAATCAGAGGATTTTTAGGCTTTTAAAAATTATGACTGTTATTATTATTTATTTGTTTGTTGTGGTGGAAATGCTCTCTGTATGATGTAAATAAAGGAGCTGTTTTGGCCTAGTACAGCACCGTAGAAGTGGGTGGAGAATCAGAGGACAGGCAGGTAGGAGAAGGGCGGAGTTAGTCAGTCTCCTTCCAACCCCTGAAGAAGAATCATGTAAGAGATACAGGTGAGCCACGAGCTGGGCCATGTGGCAGATAGATTAATGGAAATGGGCTGAATTAAGATGAAAGAGTTAGCTAGTAATGTGCTTAAGACATGGGCCAAACAGTATAAAGTATATAAGTGTCTGATTCATTTCTTTGGGGGACAAAAGCCGCTGTGGACCAGGTACAAACCTCCAGGCCCAAATGGTCCCGGGAAAACTTTGTTTATTTTTTTAGATAGTAACTGCCCTAGCTGACCAGAACTTGCTCTGTAGACCAGACTGTCCTTGGAACTCACAGAGACTCATCTGCCTCTGTTGGGATGTGGTGTGCCAGCCTGCCCAGCTCACAGTTATTACTTCATATACTTTCATGCTTGTGTGTGGGCCTGAGCATGAGCACGCACGGGGTCAGAGGAGTACTTGTGGTGCTGGCTCTCTCCCTCCACTGTGAGCTTCTTGGGGATCAAACTCAGCTCTTTAGTCTTTCAGCAAGTGCTCTTAGCTGATAGACCATCTTGGCAGCCCAGGAAGATCATTGTTATGCTTCATCTCACATCTATGCCATCGATAGATTCTAAACATTGGAAGATTCAAAACTGACATGTTACACACACACACACACACACACACACACACACACACACACACACACACACGCACGCTGCTTTCCTTCTTACACTCATCTAACACATGCTATGGCTTGCCCCCAGGGAATCAGGGGCTGGAATCTTTGCCCCCACTGCAGGGAGGAGGTGCTTACACAGTGGGACTAGATCAGTTCACTTCAGAGCAGAGTTGTACACCCCACACCCTGCATTCTGCCTTGTGCTGGACATGAAACCCAGAGCCCTGTGCACAATAGGCCAGTATTCTACCACTAAGCACATCTCCAGTCATTGGTTTGTCTGAGACAAGGTCTTACAATGTAGCAAGGCTGAACTTGACCTTAAATTCCTCCTGGTGCTTGGATACAGGCATGTGCCATCATGCCTCCACAAGAGTAAGCAAGGCTGAATGAATCCCTGGTGCTTTCCTCTACTGGGGTCGGGGAACTATTGGGACTGGGACCTAGGGCCATTTGCAGACTAACTGCTTCACAGACCCTGGGACTCTATTTCACAAGAACTGCTTGTGCACCTCTGCCTTGTGCCTCACTGCTACTTCACATCCCTATGCTGCCATATGCCATAAACCCTCTCTAAACTGATGCTGGTGCAGTGCTCTTGAACCTCAAGAACTAAACAAACCTTCTTAGTTAGTCTCAGCCCTTGCTGTTACAGTAATACAAAGTACACTAACCAGGCCCTGAAAATTAAAAATAAAAGGAGGTAGGAGAAGGTTATTTCATCTCTTCCTTCAGGATACAACAGCCTGGAGGAAGACAGGGCCCTGGAGGTGTTCTCAGAGCAGAAAGAGGCAAGGGCAAAGAAGCCCGACACTGGAGGTTGCCTTTAAGAAGACCTTTGCCCGGTGGAGGCACAGAGCCAGGTGGATCTCTGTGAGTTCGAGGCTAGCCTGGTCTACAGATCTAGTTCCAGGGCAGATTCCAAAGCTACACAGAGAAACTCTGTCTTGAAAAGGA
>PVIH01005343.1:0-96217 GCA_004025045.1 Sigmodon hispidus
GATCACCTTAAGAAACTTGATTCAGGGGGCTGGAGAGATGGCTCAGTGGTTAAGAGCACCCTCTGTTCCTCCAGAGGACCCGGGTTCGATTCCCAGCACCCACATGGCAGCTAACAACTGTCTGTAGTTCCAGTTCCAGGTAAACACCAAGGCAAATAAATAAATAAAGTTTTTTTTTAAAAAAAAAAAAAAAAAAAAAAAAAAAAAAAAAAAAAAGAAACTTGATTCAGTAGCCTGACAGAAACGCTCCAATTTATGCTGGCTTAATGGACTAAATCCATGCCACCAAACCTGACTGACTATAAGGTCAATCTCTGGGTCTCATGGAATTTGGAAACAAAGAACCAACTCCACAAAGTTGACTCTCTTACCTCCACATATATGCCATGGCCTGTATGTGTTTACATAGACACATACATACACACAAAAATGTATAAATGCAATAATAGGTTAAAAAAATTCTAAGACTGTATCTGTATATCCTATGTCAATCATGTACATCAAAATCTTTAATAAAAACTTTCATAAGAAGGCAATTCTCGGGGGCTGGAGAGATGGCTCAGCGGTTAAGAGCACCGTCTGCTCTTCCAGAGGACCCGGGTTCGATTCCCAGCACCCACATGGCAGCTAACAACTGTCTGTAGTTCCAGTTCCAGGCAAACACCAAGGCAAATAAATAAATAAAAGTTAAAAAAAAAAAAAAGAATACTCTCTTTAAAAAAAAAAGAAGGCAATTCTCCAGTTTCATTTAGTTCCCCTCCAGACCATCTCCAAATGTAGGTATTTTTAAAGAACCTAATGTCTTTACTTTTAAATATCAGTATCGCACTGTGAAATTGTGATCAAAGCTATAGAAAGAAATCAGCTGTCAGAAATATTCAACTTCTAGCCACAAAACCAAACTTCATCTCAAAATAAGAAAAATCATGCCTGGCCTTTTTAGGCTGACTCTCTTGTAGCAGTGAGGGTGAGGACAGAATCACAGAGGCAGAGCACATGCACACAGAACACAGCTTACGTAGGACAGAGCTGGGTTCCAAGCCCAGGAAGAACACTTGTCAGTTATGTGACTTTGGGTAACATATCTGATCTGCTGCATTTTGTTTTTTCTCATCCTTAAAAATAAAATTACTTCATCTCATATCTCAAGAGACTGTGGTACGGACCCCCGGGATACACCATGTCTATAAAGCTCATGACGGCAAACAGCAGTTCCTACACTGTGCCTCTTCCCGGATGTAGTTATCTGAGGAACTGCAGACCAAAAACGTCAAATGGAAAACCCTAGAACTAAACAATTCCTATGTTTTAAGTAACATTCACTATGAAGTTATTATAATTATTTTATTATTAACTCATCTTTTACTGTGCCTCCTTTACAGAAAACACACACACACAGGTTTGTTGACAGGAAGAATCTGTCACTCTCATTTCAGTGAATCACAGATGGCGGAGCTGAATGAGCTTCTATATTATATGATCTAGTGATATCAAAGTAATCTTTGTGTAAGTACACTTCATGAAGTTCGCAAAATAACCAAATTTCCCAAAGTCCCTTTCTCAGAACATACTCTGTTGCCAAGCACATATCTAATATGACTGGTGGCTACAGGCATTAACTAGGAGTTTTGAGACACAGTCCCCAAGGCAAGGGTGACTGTTTTATACAAGGCAAGGGTGACTGTTTTATATCAGTAGTCACTCCATTCATGGTGATCATTTTGTATCCTAGACTTCCCCTTTATCCTGAAAGTAAGTCAAAGCATTCACACTCCAGACTTGAAGCTCTAAGAAAAGGCTCAACTCCATAGTCCTGCTGACCAGACAGCCAAGGAAAATAAAAGGCCTACAATCTCATAATACTGCCATTTCCAGTCTATATGCTAATAAAATCATTTGATAGAATTTTATGTCACTCTAAGAATTCCTACTGACATTTTGCACAAAGTCATAGCCTCGTCACCTATCTGGGATGTTTTATTTAATCATCTTCAAACTGGATCAGACAGGTTCAGTCTCCTATCTATAATCCACCTCCCATAGGCCATTGTTCACGTCTTTATTTACAGCACTGCCTTTCAACATGTTCACTGCCTTCAACTAACAGTCCTCGTGACAAACTCACAAGCATGTCTCATTACCCTGTGTTCCAGCCTCTCCCATGCCCAATTCAAATATCCCCTTCCCTCTCCACCAACAGGTCTACTCTGATCTCTTCCAGTGAGTCAATCACTCACTCTTGACCTTGAGTAACAACATAACTACACATCTACAACTGTATTACAGGATTGTCTTTTTGTTTCTCTTCAAATCATAATAAGTTACCTACATGGCTGTCTCTACAGCTGGGCCCTGAGTTACATCTCCACCGCCTATCATCCTTAACCTCTTGTCTCTTGGGCCTGAGTTAAACCACACATGCAGGAGGCAGTCCAGAAAGTCTTACTGAATTATTTACTTAATTGGTTAATTGGTTTCAGCAGGCCTCTAATCAAATATATGCTTGGAGAGAAGAAGCAGGACCGGGTCATTAGGCAATTCATTATCACAATATCTTTGATTAGTCAGCTGTCACTCTGGAGAGCCCAGCAAACTGAAGGTAAGCTGAAGGGGATGCCCAAGACTGGTGGAAGCTAACCAGGGTCAATATCAGTGAAAGCAGCCCTAGTCCACCCATGCCTGGGGACACAGTTCATTATCATGTCTTCCCTGACCTCTCTCCCTTACTTGCTCTCTTTAGTCATTCATTCACTTGCTCAACAAATGTGGTGTGTTGGGTACTTTTCAGACTCAAAATACAACAAATGTCCAAATGAAAGCCTTGAAAGCCCAATGAAGTCCTTGACTTACACTCTAGTATGGGGCATCGCAGCCTCCGTCTCATGAATCACCCAGGGTTCTTGTCCAAAGCAGAAATAGTCTTGGTAGATCAGGGGAAAGACTGAGAAACTGCCTTTCAAATCCATTCCCCATTGGTTCTGACGCTGAGAACATGCCACTTCACATTCTCTTTATCACAGGGAGGTTCCAAACAAGAGCACTGGTTCCAAATTTGGCCATCTAGAGTTTAGGAAAATGGTAATGCCTGGGTCTCTTCCCCCAGAGTCTCTAGCTCAATTTCTGCAGTGTAGTGTGACATCAAGACTTAAGCTCTCCACATCATCCCAATGAACAGCTGAGGCTGACAACCGCTGCTATACTGGGAAGACAGAGAAGATGATAAAGAATATTCTATCCCCTGAGTACTTGGAGGAGAAATGAGAAAAGCTAAGCACGAGAGAGAGCCAGAGTGTAAGACTCTGTATAAGGAGGTTGAAGAATGCCCCTCTGAGGGGGATAGCATTTGAACAGATGCCTGAAACAAAGTGCAAGAACAAGGCAGGCAGTTATTTCCGCTCTACAGATTAGAGCATTCAGAGGCCCTGAGACTAGATTATACTTGGCATGGAACCGTAGAAGGGACTAACATGTAGGCATAACTAGTAGACATCCATGGAAACAGACTTTTACATAAGAATAAATTTTCTAGTCTCAAAGGAAAATCTAGGTATACAAAATCAAAAGAACGCTGGAAAGCCAGGGCCAGGAAGATCCAAGTTCCAAGCCTGGGCTACCAAGTGAGACTCTGTCTCAAATAACAGAAACAGTTTAAACAACAGGTCTGAAGATTTTTAGCACAACAATTTACCTTAAAAAAACAAAACCAAACAAACCTAACATAGGTAATTACCCAACACAGAATCAAATCAAATGTGTACATATATGTAGGTCACAAGAGTTATAAGAGATAACACTATTCCACTTCAGAGGTGAGTGACCAGATCTCAGGAAGACAGGACCACTTCTTAGGATCACAGATCTACATGCTGTCCAATCTCATTGACTACAAAATCTGCTTCTTCTTTTTTAAAACTCATTTATCTTTATTTATGTGCATTGGTGCTTTGTCAGAGAGGTCAGATCCCCTGGAACTGGAATTACAGACAGTTGTGAGCTGCAATGTGGTTGCTGGGAATTGAACTCAGGTTCTCTGGAAGAGCAGCCAGTGCTCTCAACCTCTAAGCCATCTCTCCAACGCTGATGTGCTTTTTTTCTAACATACTTACCCACCCATGAACTTGTTTTACCTTATACTCCACATGCCCCCACATCAAGCGGCAAGGAGCAGAGGGCAGGTGTCATAGACAGGAGAGACAGCAAGTGCTCTACCACTTAGCTATACAACTCCAACCCTAACTAACAACATTACTCTCTGTAATGTCGGTGGGCTGAACACAACCATTGGAAGATCTTGAGAGATAAAAACTTGATCTTCTGAGGAACAGGGAGTCCAGCCTTCCAGCTGCTTTTGGACTTGAAGTTACAACATTAATGCTCCTCTTATTCTCAGTTGTCCAGTGCCACCATGCATGAGACAATCCATCAAGAATCAGCTTCTGAGTTAGTCTGTTTCTCCCTCTCTGTACAGATATACGTATGTACATACACACATACACACATGCACGCACGCACGCACGCACGCACCTATCAACCTATTTGATATCAATACCAATTTCAATATAAATCCTCTATTGGTTCTGCTTTTCTGGAGTAGCTGAACTAATCTGGCACATAACCAGGAACACCACACAATCTATAATTTGGTGATAAATCTCTGAGAGATTTGCCAAGGCAATGTCTATAGGACAGGATTACATGACACTACCTCCAACCACTGGAGCTGACATTTCATCAAAAGTATCTGATCAGGTTAAAATGCTAAATTCTGAGCACATATGGAATGTTTCTTACTGTGCTTATATTTCTTAAAACAGACTAGGTGGATGCAATAAGGCCCGCAGTACAACAAGAAATGTTCTTCACTTTCTCCGGGTACCAGTCTCAAACCTCCACCTGAGGGCTAAACAAAATCCTGATGGTGGGAAATTAACAGTCACAGATGTCAGGCCACAAAACATGGGTGAATGCTGGAGATGGCTGGAGCCTTAACAAATAAGCAGAAAATTGGGGGGAGAGGGAGCAAACAAAAGAGATCAGAGATGCAATCCCACCCACAGAGGCTGTGGGGAACAGTTGGGCAACACTATTCATGTTGCCTCAAAAGTGTTCATCCAGATGCTAGGAAATGACATAGCGCCAGGACTTCTAGGGAGTAATCTTCTATACATTATTCATGTTTAAGTCATAAGACTCAGGGACATTGTTCTCCTATGTGATTAACATCTAAAAATGCTTTACAGAGGAATGTTCAGAGTGTACAGAGCTGTATGTATCAGCCAAGGAAAATGAGGGTAACCAAACACACTCACCTTAGAAACCAAGAGTTGGAGGTTTGACATATAGACAGCATCTATGTGAAGATGCAGGATCAAGGAACTGGTATGAAACAGTAACTTTCCCTCTACAAATGTGATAGAGAAAACTAACCTCACGGGAAGAGGAGTACCTAAACTCTCCATAACTATCTCTCAATCCTCAAACAAGTGCCATTCCTACAATAAAATCTCAGAAGAGACTGCAAGAAGAGAGATCTTGCAACTGCAGAGTGGTCCTGAGGATGAGATACATGGCAGTAATCTACTTTTACCCAGACAGATAATGAGTCAAATGAGTCCAGGAAAGAAGCAAGAATAAATATTGGCCCAAATCTATGCTGGAAATTTAGAGAAATGTGGCTGGGAAAGAAAAGAGACAGACTAGGTGAAACCTAACACCAGGCTTGGTTCTCTGGGGACACCCAAAATCATCCAAAGGACAGGCAAAGGCCTTTCATGCTACTTACCCAGACTATCGATTAGTAAGTAGTGGTTCCACTGAAGACTGTTACACCTACCTAACTAACATTTACTGTAATCCTTGTAGAAGAGGATGTGCTTCATATTTACCATCCTCTTAGCTCAGAGATCCCTGTAAGGATCAAGAGTAGGGGGTAGTTTTCTTGATGTGACCTAAGGGGAGCCTAGTGACCATATCCCCTCCCCACAACCATTCTATAGGGGAACTAAAGTCCCCCCGTAGAACCACTACCTGAGGCTCAGGAACTGTGGGAGAAAGTGGGGTTTTTTTCAAATAACCGAGACTTTCTAAGAAAGGCAATAATGGCCACCAACACCTCCACTAACCTGGATTCTTTAAAAATTCCCTCAGAGAACAGAGCCCCAAGGCAACTGACACATTTTAAGGACAGGAAAGTCAGTCTGGAAAAATGGTTCAGCAATTAAGAGGTTATACTGCTACTGTACAGAACCTGAGTTTGGTTTCCAATGCCCATATCAGGCAGCTCCTAACTGCCTATAATTCCAGATCTTTGGGATCTCATGCCTTCCTCTGCCTTCCAAGGGCACCTGTGCTCAGCATGTGCACTAATACACAAACACATAATTAAAAATAAAAATACTTAATAATAAAACAATAACAGCATTAGCCAATATCTGGGGTCTTTTCCACTTTATAACAGACTTTTAAAGACTCAGGAGCAGGAACTATAAATTCAAACCTGTTTCCATAACTTTGTTGCCTTCTGTTCACTACAAAGTAAGATTAATGATGGTGTAACCACCTGTGGTGGTTATGACACTAACATGAAATGAACAGGTAGGGTGCTTGGATTAGTATCTGTCATAAACTGACACATAATAAATACAGCTTGATGACTGCTTCAACTTTAGGGGACAGGAGCTCAGGGAAGCTCTATATCTTCTTTAGTGACAAACAAAACCAGAGCTTCACACAGAAGGTGCGGGATGTGTATTGGGAGGAAATGGACAAATGAATGTCGGGGCTGGGGAGACATCTCAGTGACCAAAAGACCCATGGAGTTTCAGAACGAGAACAGTAAGAAAACACACGTATCCAGGAAGAGAATTTCTATTATAACTTAAAGTCAAAATCTCTTTTCTAAAGTGCAGGTTGGAATTACCCATATACCTCTGTGGTAGCCAGTTAACACACTTCAGGCCTCCTAATATAAGAACATTCTGCAAATCAAACATGTGATGTGGCATCAGCTATGCAGCATGTGGGGGGGGCATGCTGTAACAATGTTCCACAGAGACTCATACCAAAGGGATGTATATGTGGAGGAGGAAGAAAGGGCAGAAGAGGAAGGAGGAAAAGAAGTAGGAGAAAGTGGATGAGGAGAGGAAGAGACTGAGATCATAAGGAAGTGGCCCTTGTGCTTGTTTGAACATGAAAGCCCAAAATCTGCAGGGAAGGGAGGGCCAGCAGGCTGGAGACCCAGGCAAGAGCCAATACCACTGCACGCCAAGTCCCACGGCCATCCATCAGATGACAGAATTTTCTCTTGTTACTTGAGCTCAGTGTTTTCTACTGTTCAGGTCTTCAACTGATGGACAAAGTCTGCCCACACTATAATCCACAGGACTCATTCAAAAATATCTTCAGAGAAACACTCACAGTAATGTTTCATCATCCAGTTTGCACCATGGCCCAGCCAAGTAGACAGAAATCAACCAGCACATACATATGCTGGGATGTCTCACCTTCTGAGATCTCACATCACAGAAAACTGTGTAATCTTCAGTAACGATGTGGATTCTCCTTACAACTTTTTAAAAGGAAGGAAAGAAAGCTGGGGAGGTAGATTGGTTGGCAAAGTGTTTGCCTCACAAGGATGTGAAAGCAGTTCCAACCCCAAAGCAGCATTAAAATGCCAGGCACGGTGGCACAGAGTTCTAATCCCAGTGCCAGGGAGGCGGAGACACTATCAGTCTAGCCTAGCAGTGAGCTCCAGGCCAGTGATAAACTTTATTTTGGAAATATGGAAATATGAATGAATGAATGGATGAATGAACAAAGAAATAAATGAAGGGGGTAGGGTTCCTGATGACACATGAAATTGCCCTCTGACTCCATGCATGTGGCACAAACACACACACACACACACACACACACACACACACACTCTTAAACACACACACATACATATACATGAAGGAGAGGAGGGAAAGGAGAAAAATCTATGAAATGAAGACAATGGGTAGACTCTGGGGTGGACAGGCGGGAGTAAAATACAGAAACTAGGCACCACTGTCCTTCAGTTGCATGTTAGGTTCATAAGTATTCATGTCCTTCCTACTTTGTAACAAACACATTGTTTCTGTGCACATGTCAACTACTATACAGAAAAAAGAATAAAAGAGAAATCAAGCATTCAGGCCACACAAGAGAACCTATCAACCCCCAGCCAGCCCAGCCTCTGCGATCATTTCTGAAGAGAAATCTTTGATCATACTGCCCACTCTATTATGGCGTGGCAATACTGAGTGATTTTTTATGGGCTCAGGCCCTGTCTTCTCAAATGGACTTATCTCTCATATTCTGCTGTGGTTCCTTGCTCATCTCTTTATGCTCTCAGTGTAGGGCTGAGTATGAGTAATTTAACAAATGCTCATTGATGGCTGAAAAACAAGGTGGGTGCGGGCATGGATAACAAAAATAAACCAGCGGAAAAGCCCAAGTGGTACTGGATTCCAGCCTTGTGAAAGACACAAACTGCTCTACAATTTAACTCACAGGATCAGGAGCCAGGAAGGATCACAAGTCATTTTTAAAAAGAAATGTCTAGAATAAAGCAACACCCATCTCCCTCGGTGGTATGCTACAAAGGACCCTATGTTAGCACAGCGAGTCTCAGACAAGAGAACACACACATACACCAGGGGAAAGTCAGAGCCATCGCTGACATCCAGACTGCAAAGTGCCAATGGCAATAATCTCGCAGGGATGGGGCACCATGACCCTAAGTCTCCTTAGGAAAAGTTACAGCACCAAGATTCTTCCAGCTGTGACCTCATGCTCATTTTTGATCATTCAGTAAGCCTCTCATCTGGTCAGGTCAGTAGCCTGAAATATAACAGCAGTCCCCCAAGAGCACAGTACACTGGGCTTTCTCTCCATCTTCATACCCCAAGTTCGTATGCCTGTTAATTCCCTTCATTAGGACTCCTTGCTCCTGAACTTGAGTGGCTTCTATTTCATGACTCCTCACTTTGGCTTACCCCAATGCTGGCTAAAAGCATTCAAGCTGTCAATGCCTTTATGATGCTGGTGAGGTGGTGGGAGTTGTCTCCTATTTGAAACGAAGGTTACCCTGAAGAAAAGAGTGCTGTTTCTGGTGTCTGCTCATAACTGAGATAAGAACAGAATGCTGGTGGGAACAATTTCTTTACTCAATGAACTTTGGAATCAGGCTGAGAAAATCATGAATATAACTGACCAAAGAAAGAATGGATGCACGTCAAGTGCTCTATGAACCGCTTTGTGTGCAGTCATGTAGAAGAAAAGGCAGAAATTAAACGCAGGAGTGGGGGATCAGAACACAGTTTGCAGCCAGGTGTGGTAGCACATCCTTTAATGCCAGCACTCAGGAGGAAGAGACAGACAATCTTTGTGATAAGTTCAAAGCTCACCTCATCAATATAGTGAGTTCATGGCCAGCACAGTAAAAGCAAGCAACAACAAAATATATAATAATAATATATATGCCAAAATTAAAGCCATTTCTTTGTATGTCAATCAAAAAGTTAATGTTAATTTTAAACACATGCACACATACACACACACACACACACACACACACACACACACACACCTCTTGAGAATGAAAAGGTTAGGAATTGGCAAGCAGATAAAAGCACCCAACACAAAAACACAAGGACCTGTCAAATCCTTGAGACCCATGAAAGCTATCCTCACACACACCAAAACAAACAAACAAACAAACAAAAAACCTCAAGAGTTAATAGCTAGGTCTCAGTCCAAATACGTCAATAATAATGGCCTGTGAGGGAAAGTCAGTCTCAAATCATGAACAGAAGGGTAGGCCCAGGTGACCCTACTCTATGGCCCAAGAGCTTTCTGTCATTCTGTTCTTTAGGACACATTACTTGAGACACTTGCCACATACATAGCATGGAGCCTCAGGAAACAACCAAATCAGAAGTCCTAAACGTACATGAAATGAAGGAGAGCGGAGGGGCCACTGAGGGGAAGTTCTTCCCCTGTAGACGTGAAGGAAACTCACTGGAGACTAAGGCATATTGACGGCATCCACTGTCCTACCAGGAGGGCCTGCTGCCTCAGTTCCCATAATTCCAAATCTCCTCACATTTTGCTGAATTTCTGTGAAAAAACAATCCCTCATAAGGACAGAATTCTTGGTGTCAGCCTGGTGTTCGAAACTAGAGACAAGCAGGAATGTGAGATAGCCTTATGCAAATGAAGTAAACAAGGAACAATCGTAAGTATCAGGCTGAGATAGAGAAACCCCACAGTTCAGAAAAGGCCTGGATTTCACAGGTCATGCTCCTGTGCTCAGCTAGGTCGATCACAGAAGAAACAGGGTTAGCTGCCCACCACATGAGCCCTGCTAAAGGGAAATAGATCCATAGCCAAACACTTTAGTCCCGCCTCCCTTTAAAACAAGATCTACTTACCTCATTTATTGGTACTGGCTCCACACATTCAATGCAGGCAATCCACCATTAAACTATATAGCCAGCTTTCTTTTTTTCAATCTTTAACTTTGAGACAATATCTCAGTACACTGTCCAGGCTAGTCTTTAACCATCTCTAGCCCAGACCGTCCAGAAACTTGGAATACTCCTGCCTCAGCATTCTCTGTAGCTAAAAACCACACATCTGTACCTAACTGACTCACTCATTTCTTTCCTTCCTCCACCCTCCTTTTATTTTAGTACTGGGGATTGAACCAGCACCTCACACATGCTAAGCAAGTACCACTGACCTACACTCCCAATGCCTGTCCCCCTTCATTTTTACTTTGTATTTTGAGATAGGTATTTCTAAGTTGTGGAGACTAGATGTTAACTTGCTGTTCCTGGTACTTAAATCTTCCTGCCTTCAGCATCCTAAATTGCTGGTATCCCACCAGGCCTGGATTCCCCATCCCCACTGGTGCTGGGGATGGAGCCCAGGGCCATATGTGCTAGGCAACCACCCTACCACTGAGTTACATACCTAGTCCTTTAACACTTTTTTTTTTTTTTTTAAAGAGACAAGGTCTCACTGTACTGCCCAGACTGACCTCAAATGTGTGATCCTCTGTTCTCCGCTTCCTGAGTGACTTGGATTACAGGAATGAACCACCACATCTGGTTCACACTTTATTATTTTTATGACTGCCCATCTGAGAAGCAGGGAATGAGAATTCTTTCCCACAGCATATCGTTTTCCTCTCTAGCCTCATTTCCACCACGGTTCTTCAAGAATCTGAACTTGAGCACTTCTGTTTACTGTCTTCTGAGTTCCCTGAGGTTAGATTGTTGATGTCTACTGAAGCCAGTGATTAGCATTCTGACTTCAATTCCTTCTTCAGAGTCGGCCAAAGAAGTCCAAGAAGTTGGCCTGGAGCACCACCTGAGAACAATAGGCCCTTTCTACCAAATACAGGTTTGTCTTCCTTTTCAAACTCACAGGAGTTGGTGCTCTGGCACAGAAGGCCACCTGAGGGACAGACTGATCATTGTGAAGCAGAGGGCTCCTCAAACAGGAAAAACCAACCAGCAGGTCACATGGCCAACAAAGTCAAGATTTTAGCCCCAAATTCCATTTATAGAATGTGAAAGGTATATCTGATGCTCAAATAGCACAAACAGATACAGGCAGGCATGAAAGCAATTGTCCCAGAAATGCCAGACATTGGCCTGAAAGGGCAATGCGGTCACTACACAGAGACTCTCTTGACCAACCTACCCTGACTTGAGAAACCTGAAGCACTCAGGTCTTGGAAGACTTCCTCACTTATCTGTCAGGTTCATAAAAATGACCCCACTGCTTCTCTAGTATATCTCACATGAGGTCACTAGAAAAATGCAGAGTTGGGCCTTGAGCAATGGCTCAGTGGGTGAGAGTACTTGTTCAAGCATGAGGAACAGAGTTCAAATCCTTAGCATGCACTAAAAGGTGCAGTCAGTCACATGCATGCCCAGTGCTGCTTAGGAGCAGAGATTAACAGGATCATGGGGATTCTAGCTGCCAGCCTAACTCCAAGTTCAGTGAGATTCTGTCTCAAATGGAGTAAGACAGTGCAGAGCAGAATACCCGATGTTCTCTTCTGGCCTTCCCAAAGATGCCACGAACCCCTACATTAATGCACTTAGACACACACACACACACACACACACACACACACACACACACACCCCATCACCACACTACCCCACACACAAACAAGAAAAAAGGGGAGTGGAGGAGAGGAGCCTGCTGGGTCCTATCTAGATGAGGCCTAGGTGACCTGGGAGGCAAGACCTGCCCATCATAGCGTCTCAGAGCACATCAAGTTGCTGTTTTACTAAGACCAAAATAATGAGCCATGAAAGCTGAAGTTTACTCTACCAGGCTCACTACTTTTGGGAATTTTGTTCAGCACAGCCCGGTGACAGCCTTGCAATGAAGGTGCAGCTGGGCTCCCTAAAGAAAAAACACAGCATCTCATCCATTCTGCCCTTCACCAGCTGGGCAACTTAACCTGCCTGTGGGTATTAGCCAATCTCATACATCCAAGGACGGTCGGAATGGCACCGTTTTTCTCACAGTTATCATTGGTAAGGAATGAGATAACCACAGCAAATAGTTCAAAATTCTTTTAAAAGCTGTTTTCCAAATGAAAGGCTCTGTTATTTTCATTATTTGGTGGAAGCTGGACCTGGGAACATCAAGAGCCAGGGCACAGGGCTGATTGATGCACACTAGCTGAGGGACACTGGCTTCCTAAGAAGCTCTTGGCAGAGAACCTTTCAGGGGACTTGTTAACCACTTAAATCCAAGGTCCTCCCGAATTCAGAAATGGCTGAAAGCAGAGATGGTGGTTCCAAAGACAGATTCTGGTTGCTACATACAATAGTCTCCGGAATAAGCCTGAGGTGAACGGCTCCTGCTTCTTTGTGTTTGAACTTCCACAGACATCAATAGCACTTAAAACTTGGGTGGATAGACTGGCCCCCAGCCTGGGTGCCCTTGGTGATGAGAGCACAGAGTTGGGGCAGCTCAGGTGGCTGTCCCGATTGCTTCTAATCTTGTAGAGAAATACTTTTCCCATTATGAGGACTCCATGGTTCCAGGCAGGTATTTCCCTGCAGAGTTCCTTTCACAGTTTTGGAAAGAAGCCTCCTTTGGGTTTGAGGAGGATTGTTGGAGGGGATGCTATTCCGCTGTTCTAATGTTAGTATTTTAAGTTGGTCTTCCTAAACTCAGGTATTCTGTGCCCTTAAATCAAAGATGACAGGTCCAACCAGTCTAGTCAAGGTACTGGCAGTCTAAAGCACAGGCTATTGGCTGCAAAATTGCTCCATTATCCCAGTGTTGATCATCTACTCTAAAGGTGCTCAAAATCATCTAAAGCTAGGTGGGGCCGAGATTAGAAGTAAAGGAGACAGATACTTACACACACACACACACACACACACACACACTCAGCACGATAGCCTGGATTAATAAAACTGGGATACCTCTAATTTTGGAGCTTTTGGCCTTTTGAACAAACTTCAGCCAATGAATAGAGTTACTTCCCAGGTTGACTGTATTGGTGCAGGAGACTGTTTTGTTTGTTTTCCTCTCCTGCTTTGCTATGACATCATTTATCCTCTGCTTCTAGTGCATTCCCTCCCCTGACTTCCAGGCTGCCATCTCCTCTGATGATCATCATTCAGACACAAGGTCCTGGTGGTCCTCTTGGCAGTTATCACTCATTTATCCAATAACTTCTTGAGGCTCCACTATGTCCACTCAGTGTGGGATGGAAGAAATACAGCAAAGTCCTTAAAAAGCCAGTCTCTGCTTTCACAGTGCTTGTCATACTATGGTGACAAAGACAAAATAACGATCACACAGACAAAATACACGCAAGCTGTAATAACACCTATAAAGAAACAAGGAAAAGTCTAAGATACAAGCTTCGGAGGGAAAGCCTGAAAATGCTTTGCCTTGGCCAGACTGTTGCCTGCCTGCTGGCCTGTCCTCCTCCTCCTCCTCTCTCTCTGTCTTTTCCCTTTCCAAATGTTTACTAATAAACTATTTAACTGATTACATACACAAAGCAGCTGCCCACCCTCCTAAAAATATACCTCAAATCTTAATTTGCAACCAATAAGTCAGTGCAAATGCCCATCCAGGAAACTGTCCAGCATCATGATGTCAACCTCTGAGAATTCCATCTCCCAATACTCTCTGGTGGGCACTAAGGCTTGTCCAAAAGATCTGCCACAGCAAGCCATGCACTTCCTTTCTCTCAGGACTCCTGGGAAATAAAGACGGAGCAACCAATTTCACCATGAAAACCTAGCCCTAAGTCAAAGCTGATCAGTCAAGTGGTGCTTCATACTTCTTATTCTAATTTGACTTGCCCACATGTATTTTTGATTATTTTTATATCAAAGATTATAAAGTTGGCCCATAATATTTTTATTATATTTATTTATCTGTGTGAGATGGCACACATACCACGGTGTACACGTGGGAAGTTGGGGGACAATTTGTGGGAGACAATTCAAGATTTGAACCCAGGCTCTCAGGCTTGCTGGCAAGCACCTGCCTACAAAGCCACCTGGCCCTACTCAGGCCGTAATCTCCAAATTTCTCTAACCTTTTTTGAAAACTCAGGCTTCGGATGTTGAATTACTTTCATGTCTTGATCATCTATGCGTATACATCTTTGACTAAAGCAGACTTCTGTGATGAAGAACGGAGTAACGCAAAGGTGAGCAGGCGCATTATTTTCCCTGACACTTTCTTATTTTGTGTACATCCCTACACGTCCCTCACCCAGTTCTTAGTCAGGCGATGACTCTCTCAGCATCTGTGCCCAGTAGTATTTTCCCCTTCTCTGTGTGTATAGGTTCTTCCTTGAGTGTTAATTTTTAAAGACACCAAATTTGTTTTGTTCTGGAGTTCCAAGGTAATTTGACATTTAACAAACAAGACTATACACTGCCTGTGGGCAATTGGTGAAACTGTGTGTGGTTCCTGCTTAGCCTCCTGTGGACGTACTTTTTGAAGAGCAAAGTAAGTTCTTTCCAGGCCATTTAGTGAGGCCCTAGGAGCTGTGACTTCTGAAGTTAGTTCAGCTTTATTTTCAAAAGTCTGATGTCCCCTTCCCCCTCTTGTTTTGCTTTGGCTATCTGAAACTGGTTCCCTCACATAGCCCAAGCTGGTCTAGAACTCACCATGTAGCTAAAGCTGACTTTGAATTCCAGAGTCTCCTGCTTCTACCCCAACCAACTGTGAGGATTACAGATGTGCGTCTTACATTACTTTGAAGTGGGAAGTTTCTACACTTGAGTGGAAGTCTTGTTCTGTAGCTGTCAGGTGACCACAGAAGGCTGGAAGTAGGGAGCAGTTCTAACACAGAATGGCTGCCATCTAACTAACCATATTCAGCTATTCTATATCACATACACCTTTTCCGTTTTCCCTTTCTAACTGTAGAGGTCAGTACAAGGAGGCTATTACAAACTATCTTCGGGTGTAAACCTGAAAGTGAAAACCTGCACAGCTTGTCTTTCATAGGTTAATTAGCTCTTACTGGTTGGGGTATAATATAGAAATAGCTGACACAAGGTTTGCAAAAAACAGAATTCTATATGGAGATGAAAACTATAAGAATTTCAGCCCAGAAAATAGCAGCCACATCATAAGCAAAATCTTGTCCCTGACTTCCCTGGTTCAGGCCGTTAGCATCTCTTGCCTAAAAGGTGGCAAGCCATACCTACCATGGCTCCTTTCGTTCCTTCACCCTTGCACATCGGTAAGGCCTGTTTCCTCCTATTACAACTCATCTACATCCCTAGGGTCCAACTACAGCAATCAAGCTGCAAAGAGCCTCCAAGTACCCTACCCCATGTCCTCAAGTCCTTAGCAAGGACTCCAGGCACCTGAAGCCTCCCACTATTCCCAATCCCTGCTTTCTGCTCACATAGTACAGCTCTTCCAACCACCAATGTGTTTTCAGTTGTCTGAACTCAGGCCATTCCTGAAATGCCATCTACATTTTTCTCCACCTTCAACACCTTCTCTCCCTTCAGGCTCATTTGATATATGACCTCTTCTTAAAATCCCACGAGCTCAGATCATGCAGACCCAATTCCAGACCTTTTTCAGCACACCCCACCTAGTACTATAGTTAGCAAGAGTTCACTGGCATCTCTTCCATAAGACTGTGTACTCCTTGGTCATGCACAGGGCCCCTAGTGCACAGTAGATGCTCACTTGTTCTACTATCAATGCCTTAGTTTCTTTATTTATTGATGCCCCCTTCACCCCTCAAAGTACACAATTCAAGAAAACAGGCCATGCTTTAAGAAGAGTCATTCAAGGAAAGAGTAACAGACAGGTCTAAGGGAAAAGTCTCACTGTGGCTGCACAGACTAAAAACACTTGAATCTTAGACGATAATGGCTGGGGCTGCAAACCTGCTACTGTTCCAGAGGACCCGAGTTCATTTTCCAGTATACACATGACAGCTCACAACAATCTATGATTATAGTTCCAGGGAAGGCAATGCTCTCTTCTGGCTCTGCAGGCACCAGGCCCTCATGAGCTACATAGACTTTTTAAGACAACCAACGGCTGACTTAAAAGAGGAAAGGAGCTAAACTAAACTAGACGGCTATCAAATGCCATGGACAATTTATAAAGCCTCTTGCAGTATCATCAGAGTATATTCCTAAAGCATGAACTGGCTTCTCAGAGCCCATTCCCTACAGGGGAACACCTAACCCAGCCTTAACACTGGGAGGAGGGACTTGGACCTACATCAGTTGGATATGCCAGACTGAACTGACCCACCTTGGGACTCCTTGCCCTCCTTGGGGAATAGATGGGGGGGTGAAGGGAGGCTGAGAGAGGACCGGGAGGGACTGGGAGGAGGGAAGGGAAGGGAGCAGAGGTAGATATAGAAAAAAAAAAACTTTTTATAAAAAAAGAGAGAGAGAGAGAAAGAAATGGATTTCCGGCACATAATACAACATGAAACCTTTTAACATTACACTAAGTGAAAAAAGCCAGTCATAAAAGGGCAAATGCTTTTTTTATTTCACTGAAGTGAGAAATCTGGAATAGTCACAATTCACAAAGACAGAAAGCAGGTACATGGAGCTGGAGGAGAAGAGAATATTTGTATTTAATGGGGACAGATTCCATTGAAGAACACATAAACGTCTTGGAGACGGAGGGTGGTAATGGCTATGAACAGTGTAAGTATGCCCAATGCCATTGAATTATATATTCAAAAACAACTAAAATGACCAATTTTATGTTGTGTACATTTTTATCACAATTAGTGCACTGAACAGGAAAAAAAAAATACACAATGGCTGGCAGCCAAACAAGCAAGGAAAGTAGGAGTGGTGGGTACGAAAGGTAATAATACAGTGGATTTAGGTTTGTTCACCAAATATTAAATTATGAAAGCAAGGAAGCCTTAAAATAGAAGTTACGGAACTAAGAACTGGAATTTCCATCATCCACTGAGAGAAATGAGCATGAAAATACATTTAAGTATTTCTAGTCATTCAAGTCCACTAGCACTGAGTGTACAGGATTCAAACCCCACGCTGGACACAAACAATATTCACGGATTGGCATGGATTGGGGTTCATAAAAAGAAACAAGGGTGTAGAATTGGAGAAGAATAACAGAGTTCAAGAAGGTCTCCCAACTAGTGTGAGTTCTGGGAAGACAAGTTCATGACTGCTATGTGGGTGAAGTCAAACCATGGCCTGTCTGTACCTTTGAGTCCTCACTAACAAATGAAGAGGGCAGACCCCCAATGCTAGGGGTCCCGCCGGGTGGAGAACTCTGTTGTTCCCCATTTTATGGCAGAGAGGCTATCCTCACTCAATACTTCTGATGTTAGCCTGGAGATGACCCAGAGAGACAATCTTTGATCCTCACGACCCACACACTACAACTGTTCTTCCTTCTACGCAACAAAGAGTTCAACAATCAACAAACCTAGTCCGTGTTTATTTGTCCCCGTACTTACAGACTGTAAAGCACCCTGTGGCACAGCTCTCTCAGTTCCTAAAAAATATGGAAGAAAAAGCACACATACACAAAACTAAGGCATTTTTAAGTCTAAAACGTAAATTTCTCATATTCACATCTTACATATCTCTCAAGATCCACTACAGATGGTTTTCCAGGTTAGGAAAATTAAGTAACCAAAGTTCTTCCTTTCCCATCATATTCATGTTTATGAAATAAGGTGGTTATTGCTTAACTAAAAGAAAGGAATATTTTAATTCAGGCCAAAGTTGTATTCTATCTACTAACTTTAAGGAACTCACATGTAGATGCAGCAAACGTCCTCAGGAAGGATCTTTTGCTTTGTTGTTTTTGAGACAGGCTCTTTCTTGCTTTGTATCCCTGGCTGGATAGGCACTTGCTATATAGTCCAGACTGGTCTTGACCTCACAACATCCCCCTGTCTCAACCTCTTAAGTGTTAGCATTGAAACCATACCCACTACACCCAGCTCATTCGGGCTTTTTGTTTTGTTTTCAGTTTGTTCTAGATGTCATCCGATGCTATCACTTCATGTTATGGATGTATTTTTAAAGGGCACCCTGTTAGAATTAGCCACCAGTGAAGCTGCAGCAGTTTAGGTAGAAAGGACCACCGTGGAAGCCGAGTAGCACCAGATCATAACGGAAAAGCCCTCAAATGGCTCAGTCTGCTTAGTAATAATAACTAATGTGGGGGCTGTGCAGAGAACAAGCAGTAAACAGCAACTGGCTTGTGTTGGAAATCTTTAGAAAATATTTGTTTTTACTATCAATCAGCGTGTGTGTGTGTGTGTGGGGGGGTTGTTTTGTTTTCTGAGACAGCCTTGCTCTATATAACTTAGGCTGGCCTCAAAAAACAACCCTGCCTTTGCCTTCTGGATGCAGGTTACAGATGTCAACTCATATTCTTTTTCTGATACTACATACTTTGCAACACCAGACATTTATTTAGCAGTTTGAAATCTTGGTTCTCCTTACTAGATAATGGGGAAGGGGTTGAGGCTATATCTACAAGGAAGTTTGAGCTAAGATGATGCAAGCCCCCTGGTACTTCTGAAGGAAGCAGATCAGTACTATAGGATGCCAATGTTGGAAGGTCCACATGGTAAGAAATTGCAGGTAACAACAAAAGGAAAAATGAAACTCAGTGCTGGGGAGATGCTCAGTCAGGAAAGGACTTACTGTAGAAGCATGAAGACATGACTGTGATCCCCAACACAAATGTGAAAAGTAGGCATGGTAGTGAGTCATTCGCTGGGAAGGAAGAGACAAGAAGGTACTTGGGTTCACTGACCAACCTATATAGCCTATTTGGTAAATTCCTTGTCAGCAGAGGCCCCTGTCTCAAAATACAAGGCTTCCATGAGCCCTGACATATATGTGTCTACACACAGATACACATACCAGAGACAGACAGAGAGACAGACAGACAGAGAGACAGAGAAATAAAAAGAAATGGAATCTTTTGTCCTAAAACATTGGAGGCACTAAATTCCTCCAATTAAATCAAATCCTCTTCCAGTCAAGCCTCAGATGAGACCACAGCCCCAGCTGATATATTAACAGCTTTGCGAAATCCTACACAGATGACCCAAGCAAACTATATGCCCAGTCTCCTGAACCACAGAAACCAAAATAAAAATGTGTTGTTTTGACCACAGAAACCCAAATAAAAATGTATTGTTTTGACCAATTTCTGGTAACTTGTTATGTCAAAATAGAAAAAAATAACACTAATACAGATGTTCAAAATTCAGACAGATACAGCATGTATGAAGCACACAGATTTCTATGAGTTACTACTGTTCTCACAGATTTAATTTACGGAAGCACTGAAGCAGGAAAGGAAACTTAGGCAGTTACTCAGGACTCCATAGTAAAATGCTCTCCTCACACTACTGGGATATAGAAACAGCCACAGTGTTCTCTGTATGTCAACCAACAAGCAACAACCAGGTGTTTGGGTTTTGTGTTGTTTTCAGTTTATTTTCAAAGTAGGTAAATTGGCCTTTCTGAGTGCCGAATCAGGCAAAAGATTTGGTCAAAGTCCAGATTCTCTTGCCAAATTGCATTCCCTTGCTTTTGGCATGACAAGAACTAGCTTGGGACTTAGGGAAAGGTTCAAAAATCTGATGCCCTGCTTAGATAGCTGATGCATATTAAATACATTCATCCAAACCTAAAGACTGGAACACCTTTAGTTAGCATGTGGGCTCTCCAGCTGGTGGGATAGGCTTAGTGGTTCACACTTGTAACCCCAGCACTGAGGGCTGGAGCCCAGAGGATTCCCAGGGCTTGCTGGCCACCCAGTCTAGCCAACATGTAGAGTGATAAAGACTCACAAAGCCGACCTCTAGAGCCTCCATGTGAGCACAAACACACACACACACACACACACACACACACACACACACACACACACACACACACAGATGTAGGTTCTGAGATCATTTTCAATGAGTATTTCACTTTACAGCTACCCTCACAGACAGATCCAATAGGCCATTTAGTTATTTGCCCAAAGTGCTCCTGGGAACAGAGATTGCCAGGCACCTATGTGTCTCCACTGAAACCATTACCCTGAGACTCTTGAATAGCCTGGGATCTTCTAAACATTCTTCAGCCAGCCTGGGGATGTAAAAAGTAATCCAGTTCTGGTCCCATCCTCTAACTTGAGCAGAGAAACCTAAGAGGCCCACCAAAGTCAAAGAACAGGCTCGAGCTTGCTGCCGTGAAGCCTCTGTGTCGTTTCCTGACATTCACTACTTCCCATGTCTTTCAGCTTGTCCTGCACTGATCAGCTGCCTACAGCCATCACTAAGGGTGCTCAGCCAGGGAAGTACTTCTGAGAAGGAGCAGCTATGAACGGAATTGTCCTCAAGTAGCTCCTGCGTGCCTGGTTGCTGGTATGACATTCATGACCCTCCCAAGTCTCTGCCATTGTACTCAATGCCTAAGAAAATTTCAGCAGAATTATGACGATAAAAATAAAGCATCGGCCCCATTGCCTCAGCCACAAGTCCAACTTTACTCACTGCACATTCACCAGCAGAGACCTGGGATGAAAAGACAACAAGGAAACCTGTTCACTTAAACATTTCAAATGTTGGCAACAGTGGATTGACTCATGACAACCTACCTAACATACACGTGCCAGCTACATTGCTAAGAAAAGAGGAACAATGGTGTAAGAAATAGTCACAGTTCTTAAGTTTATAGTCTACTAAGAAGACCAAACACTTAACAGTTACAAGGACTGAGGACCTTCACAGTGCATCTACTATGTGCTGAGCTGATTATAAGACCAAGGAACAGATGAAGTCTTTATTAGGTAGTACTATGAGTCCCTAGTTGCTGACAAGAGAAGCAAAGCACAGGTTATTGTCTTTAAATCTCTATACTAATAGGAGATGAGTACTAAACAAACAAGAAACTAAACCAATGTCAGAGTGGCATAAGATATACACCAAAAGCCAAACCAAAACAAAAAACCCCTGTGCACTCTGAGTCACTGAACACTGGGAAATTCCCTGTGCTGTGGTCTGCCATTTCTCAACCTCGGCTTGCTGCATGCAATCCTAGAACTTCAGAGATGAGATGGAGACAGGACGATCACAAGTTCAAGGTCGGCTTTGGCTACATCATGAATTTTAAACAAACCTGGGCTATGTAAGATTATATATCAAAACTAATTTCTTTGTCTTGTTCATCTATCTTGTGTTAGTTTACCTTGCCGGGCCCTAGTTGGAAAACCTGAGATGAACAGTAAAAAACAATTTTGTTTTCTTCTATTTTATCACTTTCATGCCCTCAGGCCTCTGAAGTAAAAAAGGTGGACACTGAACCACAATGATATTAATGGTCTTCTAATTCAGTTTGTGTTTAGCCCACGCCATGTCCCACCACACATGCACAGCTGGGTACGTCTGTATTACAGCTTAGGTCCATTGGAGCCCAAAAGATCCAGGGGCCTTAAATAGAACCCAGGCCAACTCCAGTGCCTGCAGGAAGAACGCCCCTGGGGAATGAAGGGCTCCAATTTCTCCAACACCAAGGCTAAGGCTCCTGCTCCTCCTCATTCTAGTAATCTTGCCACACACTGGCCATACATCCACCTCCCCACCCCCCACCCCCACCGGCCTTCTTATTTAACTCTAAAAATGCCAAATTACACTAGATGGAGACATTCCCAGTTCAATTCTTTTAAAAATCTACTCAAATCAAATTGACTTTCTTAGCATTGTTTTTGTCCTTGAGAATTGGGGCTGAATTTGATAACACCATCAAAAAGATGGCCAGTATCATCTTAAGTCTGACATACACAATAATGCCAGAAAATAAAATGCTTCCCACATTTAATGCTTTAGTATCTTTTCAGATTTGAATAAAACTCATGATACAGAAGTTACAGAGATCACGCACACCAAGTCTGTCTCTCTGTCTCCGTCTCTCTCTCACACACGCATACGTGTCACTATTATGTGACCAGCTCCAACCCCCCACTTTAAAAAAAAAAAAAATTCACGCATCAATCTAAGAAAAGCAGAGCAGAGTGATAATCTGACACACAATGAGTACAGAGTCCAATTATCTCCCAGCTCCTTAAAGACAAGAAAAACAGCATTTCCACAGGGAGGGTAGAAAATATCTTACTCAATACACCAGCAGGAACATGTTTTGGAGAGAGATGGGACAAACACACTGTGCATGTGGGTAAGCGGTTACAAGTATGCAGTGCTAAACACACAAAAGCAGAGAGAGGTATGCAGCTAACACAGGTGGAAGCCAGGCAGACAAAGATGTCTAACTAAGAAGTTTTGTACAGATGGAGTTCTTTTAAATTGTGTTCTGAAAGTGAGGGACAGCCTTGTTTAGACAGAGGTGTCCTGGTCATCTGTGAATGACCTCTTCCCACTTAACCTCTGACTAATCAGCACAAAAATCCAGAAAATACTATGGAAGAAGGTCTGTTGGCTATCAGATGTTCATCTCTGAGTGGCACATCTTAGTGGGTGAATATTTCATTAGAAAAGAAAATCTGGGTTCCAAATTCAAATAACTCCATTATTACACAAATAATGAAAACTTAGAGCCAGATATTGGGGAAAAGTTGGAATATCAGAGAGAAGAAACAGACCACAGTCAATTCTCACCCAGCCAACTTCTCAGGCTGAACGGAGTAGATGCTATCTTCAAGAGTCTTCGGCCTGTTTGGTCACTGCTACAGAATTCTCAGTTTCTGCCTTCTCCTGCCTTATACACCTTTCACCACTCAGCTGTTTTAGTTCTGGTTCAACTCCTCCTACAGTTAGGATTAAAGGTGTGAGCTACCACAGACCTTGAACTCACAGAAATCCAGAAAGATCTCTGTCTCCTAAGTGGTGGGATTAAAGGCGTGGGTCACCACTCTCTGACAGTCATGGCTTGTGGATGATTCTGTCCTTGGATATTCCAGATTGATTTTATTAAATATACAATCTATCACCACACTCCATAAAAAGCTACTATGAAATATTTAATATGCATTACATCTCACATAGTCTTTCTAATAACCCAATGTGAAGGCTAGGTATTCACATCAGTGACCCATTTTAAAATGAGGAAACTGTATGAGCTAGCACACTGCAGTTCAAGTATAGGGCTATGAGACTTTAAGGGCCATGTGTTCTTAACCTTAGTCTATGAAGGTACAAGAATATAAAAAAGAAAAAGAAAAGAAAGAAACCAAAAAACAAAATACCAAAAAAACAAACCAGATATTATCTAATAATACAGACCTAAAATAAAGACCTCCAAAAAGATCATCCAAAATATACTGTACCAAGATATAATACTATACTATAATGAATTTCTCTATAATTATCCATTTCAATAAAAATTTTATTTGGTGCAACTCCATCTTACCCCCCCCCATGTGTATGTTCACATTGCAGAGGCTCTAAAGCTCTCTAGTTAGAGAGAATTGGCCACAGAGGACTGGCTGTTTTCTCTGCAAAGAGAGACTCCTGCTGTCCATCAGGCCTCTCTAGTCCTCTTCCCTGAAATCAGCACTCCCTCTGCTAAGCGTAGAACATATGAGAACAGATGGTCAGGGATGCATGTGGGTGAGGCAGCCATCTCTCAGCACCCCCCCCCAAGTGTTTTCGTCACTAGAAAGCAAATAGATAGAAGCAGCTGGGGACAGAGAGAATGAAGAAAGGGTGCTGCATCTAAAAGACTCTAGAAATGGGCAATAGAACCTCCTCCAGCACATACTGTTGCTACCCTAGCCTTGGAGTCATTTCAGTCTAGTCTCTGAAGAGAAAAATACTTCTCCATGAACACTGAGTATTCATGAATCCTACAGTGGTCAAACAGACAGGCTGATAAGGACCAGAAGTCACTGGTATCGTCCCCTGCTCTGGCAGGCAGCACACCTGTCCTTGTAGTAAGAATGACACAGAGGGAAAGAAAGGGTGTGAGGATAACCATGAGCAGCATAGACCTAAAAGATGAAGTTAAAAAACAGACATTGGGAATGAGTAAAAGTGACGTTGGTCTATCTACAGATCCTCAAACTGAAGAAACAGGAAGGCAAGCATGCCATTTAAATCACATTAGCTACATCCTCTTAACGGCATGTGGCATGTCCTACTCAAAGCTAGTCACTTGCTGGAGCCTAGGTGTGCCATGTTGCCCTGCCTCTTGCGTCTCTAATGATCCACCACCCCCTCCTACCTCAGCTGACTGTGAGCTCACATCCCTCAAAATATCAAATCTCATACTAACACCCTATTCTCCCCAATAAGTCTTCCCTCCCAGGGACGAAAATGGTAAAACACACACAAGTTCTCCATTTAGACATATCCTCTTCTGAGTGGACCAAAAGAGTGTCTGGAAAGACAGCCCAGCAGTTAAGCATATATACTGTTCTTCCAGAGGACCAGAGTTTGATTCACAGGACACACATCCAGTGGCTCACAACCACCTGTAACTCCAGGTCTAGTGGATCCAGTGCGATCTTCTGGACTCTGTAGGCACCATACTCCCATGCACAACACTCACAAAGCGAAATCAGTTTAAAGAAAAGAGTGCCGGGGGCTGGAGAGATGGTGTAGAGGTTAAGAGCACTGACTGTTCTTCCAGAGGTCCTGAGTTCAATTCCCAGCAACCACATGGTGGCTCACAACCATCTATAATGACATCCGGTACCCTCTTCTGTACACTGTATACATAATAAGTAAATAAATATTTAAAAAAAGAAAAGAGTGTCTGTTTGAGTCTGGGTCTCAAGTGGCTGGTTTTGAATCCTCGATCTCCATAACTTGGTCAGACAAGTTAGTGTACCATCATGCACAGCTTAGCTCATATAAGGGCAGGGAGCCAGTCTTACCTACAGTTAAAGGACTGACCTATTTTACAGGAAGAACAAAAAGGATTGGTCATACAAGGAACGCAGTTTTAAGTCCAAGAACTTAAACATCAGGAGATGTCAACAAACACTCATGGTACCAAAATCATTTTAAAAATAAGTGCCTGATGTATACTTACAGTTGTTTCCTGAGCACCAAAGAGGTTTGGGGATTTGAGAAGAGAAACAGGACCACAAAGACAGACATGTCTACAAAGTTCGTGTACCTCTTCACACCAGACTGAACTAACTCCGACACACTAGCTTCCCACAAATGCTCCCTGCAGTATGGTATACTGCTGCAGTCACAGGTACAAAAAAGTCTCATACGTGGACATATCAATATATGTGTTTATTTACGTATAAATATACGTAAAACAAACTTGTTTAGAACAGTCAAAACCTATGAACAAGCTGAATGCCCATTAACAAGAAAGTGAATGAATAAGCTGGGCATCTGAGCATGCTAGAGTGGTGTGAACAGATAAGTAAGCAAGCCATATTGATGGAACGCAACAAAGACGAACTTAACAGTTAAAAAAAAAAAAAAAAAGGACATGTAAAGTTTAGAAAATTATATATGATCTGGTGAAATTTTTATAAAATGTAAGGACAACTAAAATTAAATATATATTATAGCATGCCTTTGTACGTGTATGTTCTGTATTTTTAAATTGACCATTTGGGAACTATATATAAAGGAAAAAAGTATGAGTGGGAAGGGAGAAGGGGGGGAAGTGGGAGGAGAGAACTGTCCAGGATTCACATGGACACCTTAGGTTGATGAAGGAAGGAATAATACTCTGTATTCAGATCTAAGTTATTATCAAAAACCTGGCCTGCTTTGGGGGTTGGTGGAGGCTTAGGTACCACCAACCTGATGTTACTAGAAGGCATGGCCTCTAGAAAGTGAGTCATGAGGGAGGAATCTTCAATAAAAGCATTTGTGCGCTTATACAATAAGATGCTAGAGAGCCCTCCCTCAGTTCACAGTGTGAGTACACAGGAAGAAGTAAGTAAGGATTCTATTGCTCAGAGGAGGGCCCTAACCAGCAACAGACCATGCCAGACTTCCAACCTTCTGAAGGCAGAGAAATGAATTCTGTTATTTATATGACATCTCACTCATGACTGCTAGGGCAGCTGGAACTGACTCAAAAGTTGCTTATTGCATATTTTATGCAAGTAAAACTATGAAGTAAAAATTACCACTAACCCAATTCTTTGTGAAAAAACCCAATACCAAAAACTAAACTTAAATATAGCAACATGGTCTCTCTCTCTCTGTCTCTCTGTCTCTGTCTCTCTCACACACACACATCCTATAGCTATAAACGTATCTCCTATCATTAGTATATACGTATATATCCTAACATTAACTAATTTATTCACCAGCCTGTGCTGAGATGACCATCTGAAAGGCGACTAAATCCATGTACTCTATAACCCACTCAGTCCACAGTGTAGTCTTTTTCTTGCAGAGGACCCTGAGCTTGGGATGGCACCAAACACACCTCTCAGTTTCCTCAGCATCACAGAGCACTCAGGGCCCAGCCTTAACCTCAATCCTGAATTTGCTGAACCCTTCCTAAATGGCATCATAAATCTGGCCTGGCTCCTGGTAAGAACATCACCCTGCACTTGTGCCTGTATAAATATCAATCTGTTCTACCTTCTCTGGGAGGTAAAGTAGTGCAGCTTACACAGTGGAACCTGGCGAGAAGGTGTGAGCAGATGTCAGAGAAAAAACAAAGAAGGTGAAGGAAGAGATTCCAACTGTCCCAGGGAAGGACAAATGATATGAAGAGAACACACCACGTGGTGGGGTGGGGTCAGGAGAAAGATGGTCAATTCAAGCCACTAACACAAAAGTTCAGTGGATGATACTTTATTTTTCTCTTAGAAAAAGGTGAAATGTTAAAACCAGAAAAGCAAACTGTAGCCGCATCTGTAATTTTGCTTGTCGGCATAATAGTGAACATTTCTGTTAGGATGGCAACAAATAATTGTGGTGATACATACTTAATAAAAATAGTCTGGAATATCAGGAGAGTCAACCACAGAGCCAAGCCATGAAGGTCATGAAGGTCACGAAGGTCAGGCAGTGGTGACCCACACCTTTAATCCTAGCTTTAGGAATGTGCAAAGAGGAAGTAAGATAACTGGGCGGAGGGAGGAAGGGAGATTTTTCAGCTTTTGCGGATACTTCCTTGGTGGGTTGAGGAGGGAGAGATTTGAAACCAGAGGATTTCGTGGAGACATGAGGCATGAGAAGTTGGTGAGTGAGAAGCGACTGTGTTTTGTTTCTCTGTCTTTGATAGTCCAGCTTCTCCCTCACATCTGGCTTTGGGTTTTTATTATATACCAAACAGAACTCGTCCAATAAACAGTCATGGTTTTCTCCCGATGAGACCCAAGATAAACTAGCCAGGGTCTAAACTACAATAAGCCTAGATATAGTGCTGCATACCTGTCACCCTATCATTCTAGAAAAGGCCAAAAGACAAGAGTTTCAAACCCAGCTGGCCTATTGAGTGAGGCTTGTCAAGAAACTAGTGATTCATTATTATAAACAAAATTTAAAAGACAGTAAAAGCACTTGTCGTGCAAACCTGGTAACATGAGCTGGCCCCACCTAAGAAAGGCAGCAGTGTGGCTGTTCTCACCTGAAATCCCAGCACAGGACCCAGCATTACAAGGCAGAAACAGGACAAATCTCCTGGAAAATGCAGCAGAGACAAGAGAGTCCCTGCCTCAAAGGCAACAGGGAAGGAGAAAACCAACTCATGACAGATATCCTCTGATATACACTGTACACGTACACACACAATAATACTGAACAATTCTTAAAAAGCCATATGGTTTCCTTAACTATTCAAAACATGCCTCTAGAAGTTTGCATTTGAGCCCTGCCAACCTCAACCCCAGTCTCTAATTCCAAGCAGCCCCTTCCTCTACTGATTCTGTCTTCTACAGAGATTTACAGCATAAAGCTTTTAGAGAAGCAGGGCATGGTCCTCTTTTGCCTCAAGGGCACAAAGGCTCCCCCTCTACTTGCATACTTTAGGCATTTGTCACAACCTCACCTGCTCTTGCACTGTCCCAGCCTGGTGAGTCCTGAGTCTGCTTCCTAGTAAAGAATCTTGCTTTGATCTTGCCAAAGCATTTCTTCATCATACTTTCTTTCTCTAAGAAGAGAAAGAGATGTAGCAACTAACCTGTGTTCCTTGTCTTTCTCATTCCTTCAGGAGCCCTGTGTCATTTAATATGGAATGGTCGGCTTCTTTGAGCTACCAGGGTGTAATTTTACTGAAATTGTGAATTAATCACTATCAAGTAGAAAATGGTGGCTATATGCCTAACCTTTCTCTAAGACAGTCTTTATTAGTTGATGAAGGTCCCTGAGGACTAACCAGGGACCTGTTAGGACAACTGAGGCCACCACTATCCTAGAAGGGTCACCATACTTCTGGATTACTAAGGTTGCCCTGAAATATGATATTTTTTTAACATCCAATCTAGAGATCCCTGAAAGGGAGACTATGTTGTTTTACCCATTGCTGCTCATGGCAGTATCTGCAACATGACTTTGGGCTCCTGAGGGTTATCAGGAAGCCCCAGTTACCAGGTGGGAAATGAGCCTCTACTTCCTTGGTCACTGAGGATGGGGAGTTATTGATCCTACATGGCCAAAGGAAAAAGAGCTAACATAAAGTCCAAGGGTCAGCAAACAGGACAAACTGAGCAGAAATGAATAGAAAGCCCAAGCTCTAACCCTAATGGCTGCCACACAACACACTGACATGTGTCACCTCAGGGCAAGCATGATACTTTCTTCCCAAGTTCATTCATGGGTTCTCCAACTACTTATTGGACCAAGTCCAGGTGCCTGCAGCTATACTGAGGCCCTTTATATGTACCTCTGAAACCCTTCCTTCCTTCCAGTGTCTCCTCAGGGTGTGGTTGCTCTCTTTGGATACAGCTCCCCTTTGGTCAACTCTCCCAAGGCTCTCTAGCATTGATAAGATGATAGCTCTAAAGTCAGGCACCCAGAACCTGATGGAGGTTCCAAAGCCCCTTGGTGTGTTCCTTAGCCTTGTTCAGTTCTAGAGCTACAGCAAGCCTAGAAATGCCTGACCTGTTACCACACAAAACAAGTGACCACAACAGAATGCATGATCACTACTTGGTGTTTGGCAAACTCTTATTAAGTATAGCCAGCCATGCTGCTATTACCACTCTCCTAAGTTGTGATGAACCCTCCACCTCTTTTTAAATCCTTCAGTTTTCCACCCTGATCCCCACACTGCTCTGTACTATTACTTACCTTGCACATAGCATCTTATCTCAGCCAAGCTGCAAGTGAGGACTATAGCTGATGTCCTTTCCTAGCTCTACAGTACATGCAGGAAAGCATATGTTCACTCTCTCACAGCAATAGGAACCATGTTCTCCTTTGTCAAGTAGTATTTTGCTCATAGTCACTTAACTATGTCCCCACTTAAGAATAGTGGCTAAAGAAATTGATAACCTGTGGATGTGTGCCTAGTTTGTGTCTTTTTAAAGTCATGTGGGATCTGCTGGCACACATCTGTAATCCTAACATTTGAGAGGCAAAAAACAAAAGAATCAAGGCCAGCCTGGGGTAGGGTGAGTTCCACACTAGACCATACCTCAGTAAATAACTAGACCATACCTCAGTAAATCATTCGAACACATTTAAAATTTAAAATTTAATAAGTATGGAGTGTCCAGATGCTCATCAGGTAAAAGCATTTGCTGGCATGACAGATAAGGTGAGTTCAATCGCCAGGACTCAGATACTAGAAGGAATAACTAACAAGTTGTCTTCTGACCTTTATATACACACCCCCATCACTCCACACACTAAATAAACGCAAATCTTTTTCCTAAGTACTAGAGGCATCAAGAGAATCAAGGTAGACTAAGCTGTTGACAAAGCAATCTGTGGATCCTACATAGCCCCTGAAAATCACAAAATGACACAGGCAGGCAGATAGAAGTAGTGATCTGGTCTACCCTCAAAGCTTAGGCCATAGAGGAACTGAGACAACAAAGACAAAGTGAATCTTCTTCAAGGTTCCGTCCCACCTGCTGGGAAGAAAACCCCAATGTGCCTGGCAAATGAGCACAAAAACACGGAGACTACCGGGTACAGAGACAAGTAAGAAAGAACCATAGCTGCACAAATTACAAAACCCAGAGCCAGAACAGATAAAAACACAAGGGAATTATACTTCGGGTTAAATTCAGCCCTGAATCTGAAGACTTTTTTTTTTTTTGCAAACTCAAAAATGTAACAATCAACAAAAGGTTCCACTATGGACTCTATGAAAAGTCTGCACATGTTTAGTCTGGCTGTGGCTGGCTGTGTTTGGAAAAGGGCTGGGAAGGCTCCGTGTACATGTAAGGATGCTTTCTTTCACATTCTTCCTTCAGTGCCTGAGAAGACAAAGGCTGGGGTCATCCACATTTGTTCAATTATATGAACATAATACTGCATTTCATCTTTATTACAGAAAGGATTAAAACAAGAATCTACTGCGATTTGCTACTGCATTTAAATTAGATTTGGTAAGAACCAGCTTTCCTGTGTACCCTCCTTTCCTTCATCACCACGGATACATTCGCTTGTGTGTGAAAATGCAGTGTTGGGCATTAGACATCCACTTCCTATTTCCTGGGTCTTACCCAGAGAGGAAGTATTAAAAGTAATGAGAAAGGAAGAAAATGCCACTTTTACCCAGAAAGAATCCTAAGAAGGAAGCTGCCCTGAGAAACTGGGCTTTTCTTTTCACAGACAGATGAGGGTTTGTGCCCTAAGTGGTTGGTATCTTACAAAGAGTCTCTTAGATTTTCAGTTTCTTTATTATTATTATTCTGAAATATCCAAAAGAGCAATTGAGCATAATTGATACACAACTCAACCATGAATTAGCACAGAGAACATAGTGTAATGGCGGCAGCTCTATGCATGAGCAGGTAGAAAAGTGTGCTGACACAGATGGCAGGTCACCTCCTCAGCTGACCTCAGCTCTCGTCACCTCCTTGGAACTTCTCAGACCACACACACTACCTAGAAGAGCAGCATCCATTTCCAGGTCACACTTACATGGCCCAGTGAGTTTCTCTAAGAGCCCTGATCATTAGCAAAATTGTTTTAATTTCACTGATCTTTGTGTGAGAATTGAAACTTACAGACTATATTTTACTGATTGAAACCTCTGTGCTATCTACATATTACCTTTGAACTCTCAGTAGTAATTAAATAATATGAAGAAATTACTGTTAGCTTTGTTAGGTATAATAATGGCATTTTGTTTGTTTTTAAAGGACGGTAAAGACATATTTAAGTGTTTATAGGTGAAATTACAAGGGGTTTATATAGTACTATAAAATAACAGGTTGGCAGAGTTATGCAAAGTGCAGAAGGGCATAGGGTAAGATAAGTTATGCACTGGTAACTGTCAAAGCTGAGTGGTGAGGGTATGAAACGTTCTATTATTCTTACTGCTTTTGAATTTATGTAGACATTTCGAATAAACATTTTAACCTAAGTGGTAAAATGAAAGTATTTGTCTCAAGATGGAAAAACTTCATAAGAAAAGTATCAGAGTGTCTTAAAATTAACTAAAACTAGATGCTTGGGCCCGCAAAATGGCTCCATGGTAAAAGCAACATGCCATACAACCCTGACTACCTGTATTTAATCCATGGGACCAACATTTAAAAAAAAAAAAAAAAACCTGGATGCAGTAGCTAGTGTGTGTAACCTTAGTCTAGCATCCCTACTGTGAGAGAAAAGACAGAGGCAGAGGCAGCAGAAAGCTCTTGAGTAGTGGAGAAGCAGAAACGGTATGAGACCCTGCCTCAAAATAACTACAAGGGGACACGGGAGCGGCTAGAGAGGAAGAGAAGGGGGGATGAGATTGACAATATCGTTCTTTTTAAAGCGGAAGAGAATTTTGTCATGAATTTTGTTTTTTCCTCCAAAAGCACATAGGGTCAAAATTCATTCATTCATTCATTCTTTCTTTCTTTCTTTCTTTCCTTCCTCCTCCCCACACTCTAAATAAACCTTTTCTTAAAAAATAATAAGTGAAACTAGATGTTCTTTTGACCTATCAAATAGCAACAAGTCAGAAAACCACCACAGATGAGATGTCATAGATAGATAGGACTAATCTCCCTGCTGCTAAGAAAAAGATCCTATAGTTACTTTCTAGTTGTTGAAAGAGCTTCAGGTACGTGTGATATTAACACTGATGTTGCATAAACAAGACCATTCTGCATTAACAGAAGCACAGGTAAACTTAATTTGTCGCATCATTCCAAAGCCTCCCTGTATACAGACACCTATGAATTGCTTCTGACTCAGCTGGCAATGTCTGCGACAGATGTCTGTCTTTTCCTCTATCCATGTGGCAATGTGCACCCACTGAGTCATTATCAATTCACTTCATAAGAGACTGTTTCAACAAGAAAGTTTGAGGACACTGAAGTTATGGTATGAGACAGACTCTTATAAGAGAAAAGGTGATATAAGAGAATAACAGCTCGTTAGGGAATTTTTCTCCCAGCAATCTGTTTCTGAGTTTACTGTTTCTGAGTTTATAGTCTAGTGACATTTCTAGGAAAACAAACTCTAAATTCGGGCCCACAGTCTGCTCTAAGTTTTCTGAGATACAAGAGGGACAGAAAGGAAGAGTAACATTTGAAAAGAAGACCTGAGATAGGCATGTCCCCTTCCTCTTTCCAGCCTGGGACCACGAATTCATGAGCAAGTCATGCGATCTAGTAGGGTACACCTCATAGCCTATTACTGCTCACAGTTGGGGTCACAAAAAAAGACTGGGTAAATCCACTTACTACAAAGAACAAGTTTACACTTTTTATTTTGGTTGAATTATACTTTAAAACAATTAGCTGATACACTGAACGTGTAAACAAAAAATAAGCAGCAAAGATTTGCTCATTGGTCTGTGACCCGAAGTCCTTAGCCTGTGGGTAGAAATGAGCACAATGGTCAGAAACTTCCTACCTCCTGGTTTTCTGTAGCATCCCACAGGTCATGGGACTTTGTGATCCAACAGCGGCAGCAGCAAGGAACCCAGAAGAAAACACCATGTCATTTCAGAAAGTCTAAATAACTAACTTCAACTCTGTCAAATGTTTCTTGAAAAGCTACAGAGGACAAATCTTCCGTATAAGTGAGGGAAAATGTAAGAAAGTAAGACCAGTCATACCATCAATATAAAGCTAAACAAGAATTACCCTAAAAAGCAAACACACATGAGGAGCTAGGGAATGTTCCAGCTGCTACGGAAGCCAGATGGTGACAAATGGCCATATTCAACCCCTACCTCCATGGCTGGGACACCAGCTATATCGTTAATAGAAAGGAACTCATTTTCGAGGGTTTCAGGAAAGTACTGGGCCTGCTAGGCTCCCTTTGCCAACTCCACCAGGAAGCTCTGACCAGACCTCAGTGGCTTTAAAGCACCCTGATTCACCATGTATCTATCTCAGGACCCACAAAGTAATGTTTGCTTTGTGTTTCTGACGTGCTGGTGATCGAACCCAGAACGTGAGGAATGCATGCAAGCGTTCTAATGCTCAGCTGTATTTCCAGCTCTCAAAGGCTTTAAAGAGCAGTAAGTACAGGGTGGAAGGAACAGAAATTTCTGGAGGAACAACGAGCAGAATCTTTAAGCAAGCTTAAGATCTAAGACCTTAAGGGAAATGAGTGGCCTGTCAGCTACCATTTCCATCCACGAGGCACAATCATCTGCTATCGGTGTGAGAGTATAGATGTGATCAAAGCAGCAGGGAAGTAGATCATCCGCCATTGGGGAAATGCTCTAATTAGGTTCTAAGCAGGTATCTTTGCTACAGGAAGGTGAGAACGAGATGGTTTATCATTTTAACAAGCACTCTGCAATGGGCTCTTCCCTTACACAAGTCCTCAGTAGAAAGAGTTACTCACTGACTGCAAGAAAATCAGCTCAGAGTACTCCCTACCCTGACTGAACATGGAATACAGACCTCAGGAGATGAAATTGGAGGATGCACCCAAGGAGGAAAAGGCTCTTAGCCAAAAATCAAAGAAGCAAAACTTCTTACACCAGAAGCAGCTTAGAAAAAGGGCTGGTGGAAACAGACAGAACACTTGTTGGGTGTGGCTGTTCCTGTTTATAATCCCAGAATTTAGAAAGCTGAGGCAGATGGACTCACGTAAAATGGAGGCCAGCAGGCTACTGAACTCCATATGCACCTGATGTAGCACACACACAAATACACACACATGTAGGGAGATGGGTTGAAGATGTGGCTTAATTCATAGAGTGTTTCCCAAGAGTGCACACGATTCTGTGTTTGAGCCATAGTACTACATAAACTGGGTACAGAAGTGAATGCTCCTAATCCTAGCACTTAGGCAGTGGAGGCAGGAGCAGTTCAATGTCATCATCAACTATAGGCTGAGTCCAAGGCCAGCCTAGACTTCATGAGACTCTGTCTCAAAACAAAATAAAAACAAAAAAAAAATCCAATAAGAGTAAAGAGTATGTAAGTTGGGTTTTGGTTTATTCTTGGTAAGCTTAAATTAAGTGGACTGACTGCCTCTTACAACATAAACTCTTTTTTTCCTATAATAGCTATACTAGTGCCGGATATTTTGAATCATCATTGAGATGACCTGAATGTTCCTTGGAAGAAAGGTATAAAAGATTAAAACTTCACCCACATCCTTTCAGAGGTCAAAATGCCCTTACAGCTAGCTAGGCTCATCTTTCGACTTTATAAATAAACTAGAAGATAGTGGGAAATACCTTAACCTAGGGTACAGCTAGCCTTGATTCCCAGCACTACATTATAATGCCAAAGAAATGTAAAGGTATTTGTATACTCAGAAGGGTCCCACAGCGA
The DNA here is from genome assembly GCA_004025045.1 of Sigmodon hispidus. NCBI lineage: Eukaryota > Metazoa > Chordata > Mammalia > Rodentia > Cricetidae > Sigmodon > Sigmodon hispidus. Next base: position 35,383 of record PVIH01005343.1, read on the forward strand.
GGAGGTGTGTACTAACCCTGAAGATGTCAGAATGATGTGTGGTCACTGGAGCCCAGAACAGGTGCCTGTGTCTGCTTTCTATTGCTGTGATATAACACTGACCAACGTGAGGAGCAAAGGGGATTTATTTGACTCACAGCTTACGGTCAAATCATGTGAGTCCATCAATCAGAGAAGTCAAGGCAGGAACTCGAAGCAGAACTTGACTCAAGCAAGTAAGAACCTGAAGGCAGAAACTAAAACAGAGGTCATGGAAAAGCACTGCCTTACTGGTATTTTATACACCCTAGGGCCACGTGCCTAGGAATAGTAGCATTCAGAGTATGCTGGGCTCCTCCACATCAATCAAGAAAATGCCCCACAGACCTGCCTACACGCCAATCTAATGGGGTCGTTTTCTCAATAGAGGTTCTCTCTTCTGAGTGGCACTGGCTTGTGTCCAACAACAACAACAAAACAATACAACAAACAGTCAAGTCTGGGTCTAAGACTTGTTTGTTGCTCTTGCTCTGATAGGAAAAATTGAAAGTATCAAGCGTCACAGACTCTTTTTAAAAGTGACGTTTCCCTATGAGAAGAGAAAAGAGAGTGATAAGAATAAGTGCAGTCAGGTCCCTCAGTGGCCCCATTTTAAAAACACACTTATTTATAGACTGGAGAAGCATCAAGGTCATTTGACAGGCTATATGTAAACTTGGTAACAAGTCTGTCTCCTAGTGGGGGGATCCAGATAGAAAAAGAGAATCCGTGGGAAGAAAGAGCCAAGCTTTCCCTAAGAAATGTTCCTCCTCATTCCTTCCTTCCTTCACTCATTCATAAAGAACAAAGAATTCTAACAAGAACACCATGCGACTGTGCAGAGCACCTGCTTCTTTACCCACAAATTATCGGCCTTACTTTTATTTCAAAAAAAGAGTCAAGACTCAGGTAAGGCACAACTGATCTTTAAGACAGGCCTATTCCTCTGAGACTCTTGCCTTCCTACACATTCAGATCATGCTAAAAAACCTTACACTTACACACACACACACACACACACACACATACTCACACATACACACTCACACACGAGAGGGGGAGGAAAAGAACATTATTTTCCACTCAGATGATAATACTTGTGAAGATTAATTTTGCATATACTCTTGTCTCAATTATGAGGTTTCTATTATTTTGGAATACATCTCCGGGACTGTTTTTAGGTAATCTTAGCATCTGAAGATGTGGACTAAGGAGGGATCTCATTCCTAGTGAGGATAGGCATCAATCTTTGAGGCTTAGAAAACATGAAGCAGAAAAAGGACGAATTCATCAGTTATGGCCTTTTCCCTCCTGCTTCCCAGTTTGAGCTGGGATATCTCACCTCCTTTGCTTCACCTCGCAGGAATCCTTGTAACCAGACCTTCAGACCATGACAGAATTGTACAGCTGGCTTTCCTGTAGACAGCAGAAGATCACAGGACACCCCTGCTCTCATCCCCCATAGTCATGTAAACCAATACACAATAATTAATTAATTAATTAATTAGCTAGTTAATAAACTCTACAGGTTCTCTTTCTCTGCAGAAACTCAAAACTCAAAACATGAACAAAATATTGTAAGAACAGAAAAAGCAATCTCAAGATAATAAGAAACAATGCTCTGGAAAGAGACAGAAAACTGCAGAAAATAGGCATAAAACAACTACCATGAGTTTTGGTTACTAATAAAACCATACCCTGATTGTACTGAGCTATAGGTTAAACACATGCACATCTTCCCTGCACTCAACAGATTTTATTACATGGGGCAGTTGACCAGTAGCCATGATCAAAAGTCATCACACTGACATTAAGACTAGAATTGGGTATATCAGGAAGGATCTCCTTTGATCTCAAGGACCTAAAAACACTCTTCCCTTTATGCTTGTTTTCTTGAGTAAGACTCTTTGTAATAACAATGTGACAGGTATAGTTCTTGGCCATTCAAAATCCTTATTGATTAACTGAACAGCACACAGTGCACACTGGCTTAGATAAATGAGGCCTGGAAGAGAGGAGAAAAATGCCACTGTAGAAACCATAGGAGGGGGCATCTACCTCACCAGAGGGGATCAGGGAGGGTTAAAGCAACTGCCCTGAATTATACAGGTGTCTCTAAGGTAGATTTTGATGGAAGTTTCTAGACTCATTGATGCTACCACCCTCATTCTGCAATTAACAAACAGGAAGTTCCAAGAAAGGATTAGTCTCAAAAAGTTAGAGCGAATGGCACTAGCCTGACCACATTACACAGCCAGCCTCTTAAATCAGAGGCCCCATCTGTGCCAGAGCTGACCTTGACTATGCTCAGACACACCTAGGAGATGTCTACGTACACCTCCAGGTTCTTCTGTGACTGTGTGATCTAGAAAAGGTGGACTTGAAAAGAAACCCCATCCTGGATGCAGGCAGCAACATCCCACAGGCTGCTGGCCCTGATGGAATGTAAAGGTGGGAAATAGAAGTAGCTAGCCCAGTATTCTCTCTCTCTCTGCTTCCTGGGTACAGCAATCCACACCACTCTGCCCTGGCACACAATTCCTACCATGATGGACTAGCACTTCTGAAACCCCAGGCCCAAGCAAATGGTTTTTCCCTGAAGTTGTTTATGTCAAGTATTTGTTACAGTGATAAGAAGCTTCACTAACACATGGTGCTAATTTCAATACCTAGCCTATCACGGGGATCCCACGAGTGTTCGTCCAATTAATCTGTGTCACTGGGCTACTTCACACAGCTCATCTTCTTTTAGCCACATTCTAATCCACACAACAAGAAAGATTCAGAATTTATATCTGCTTAAGAAACAGGTCCGGTCTCTATGTAAGGCTGTCATAATGAGCCAAAGGGATGTATAAATGTCCATAAGCACATGCATATCTATGTATGTATCAGAAGATGTATATGTTCAACTCCTGGGAGCCAGGAAGTAACTTGGAGTTTTAGTTCTGGTTTTATTCGGATTTATAATTGTAAGCAGTGGGGGGGGGGGAGCGTGGAGGAGGGAAAAGAGGAGGGGAGAGAAGAGAGAAAAGGTTCAGGCCAGAGCAGACCCATCTATCTTCCTCTCCCTTCTTGAAGGCAGCGGCCAGAATTGATCTGTGATCAGTTTCCAACTTACAAAGCCATGGCGAGAGCCACAGTGTGCTTGTAGCAGGGAGCAAATGTTAAAAGAAAGACCTTCCTTTATTCCTTTAGCTAATCTGCTCAGGACGTAACAATAAGCAGAAAATCAGTTTAAGAACCACACCACTACCTCTTGTGCACAACTCACGATTCTGGATACACAACCAAAAATGTAGAGCTTCACACTGTTCTCTCTGCAGAATCGAACATCTAACAGCATCACTGCAGCTGGCCTTGCGCAGATAGGCTTGTGCTTGTGGGCCGGTAGGGGGGTCTGGGACAGTATCAGTCTCAGTCACACATAGCTGTAATTTTTGACCATATTCTCTCTTATTTGATTTGGGTGGGTGGGTGGTATATGTGTGTGTTTGTGTACATATGTGTCTATGCGTGCACACACAGGAGCGGGGCTATGTGCCACTGCTCACATCTGGAGAACAGAGGGCAAGTTGGTGGAGTTGGCTCTTATCTTCCTCCTTCACATGGATTCTGGGAATTGAACATAGGTCAGAAAGCTTACCCAGCAAACACCTCTACCTGATTAGCCATCACACCAGCCCCCATAATTTGTTTTAGACACGACTCCCTTCTTTCAACAGATATTTATGGAACATCAGTTTTATGTCCAATTTTGTAGTTATAAGCCCCAAACCAAAAAAGATCTTGACCTGATGGGCTTACGTGAAGGAGTAGATGTAAGTGTACTAACAAGATGATGTACTAGAAGTTTCTAGCTGTGTGCTATGGACAGCATGTACGAAGAGTATCTTAGCCAGGTACAATGATGCATGCTCATAATTCGAGTACTCAGGAAGCTAAGTCAAAAGGATGAGTGAGTTCAAGTCTAGCCTGGACTATCTAGAGAGAAACCTGCCTATGAACCCAAGCTTCCCCAAAAGCTCAAGCAAGGAAATTTCAAGTTCAAGACATGCCTGGGCTATAGCATGAGTCTGAAACCAGACTAGGCAACACAGCAAGATAATGCTTCCAAATAAGAAGTGACTGGTATGTCGGAAGAGGTCTAGAGATACTGTTCAGTGCTTGCTCAGCATATGAAAAGCCCTAGGTCCAATTCTCAGTACCATAAACAAGGGGGTGGGACCTACAGACACCTCTCACAGGGAAACTCTAGAGCAGACCCTTGGGAGACATAACCTGGAGAAGGACAGTCATTTGAGGCAAGAATGAACAGAAGGCTCACAGAATGGCACACGTACACTGGAGAGGACGGCCATTGTGGAATGATACAGACATGACATGGCAGATCTCAGGGCCTCACTGGCCAGACGGTCCAGCTCCAGTTCAGTAGAGTCCTCCTTGGTTTTTTGTTGTTGTTCTTGTTTGGGGTTTCTGTTTTGTTTTGGTTTTGTTTGCTTGTTTGTTTTGTTGTTTTTTTAAAAATCAAGTGAAAGAGAAAGAGATTTTAACATTTACTTCTGATCCCCCCACACACACATACTGAGTATACTAAGTGTTCCTCTGTCTCTCTGTCTCTCTGTCTGTCTGTCTCTCTCTCTCTCTCTCACACACACACACACACACACACCTCTATAAGCCACACAATTACCTCCTCCTCCTCTATATTGTTCATGTTGCTTCTGATAATAAACTTTCACAGGTTGAAGAATGAAGCCAGTCCATTTGTTTCTGCTGCATATACAGCTACTTACAAATACAGATACACAAAAGGCTCAGCTGGTGCCTATCTATCCAAACCACAACACACTAAATATCTCCAGTAAATGGTGACTTGGGCTATAACCATCATCAGATGATCCACAAATTCCCACCTCTGTCTGCTTAAGGAATCAAGGATTTGGTTGATTCAGAAACAGTTAAAACCTCGTAAGAAGCAGGTACCTCTACTCCTCCAGGTCCCTGCCACCCTACTCATAGAACATGCTTTCCTTGAAAAGAAGAGCAGAAAACAGCTGTTTCTCAAACGCAAGACTGCACAATTAGGTCACAATGGGGAAAACACCAAAAACAAACCTACAAAACCCCCTAGGCTCTGACCACAGTTAGTAGGGTCATAACCGAGATGAGCAGAGGCAATTCTCGGGGTATTTTTTACATAGCTTCTGCAGAAGACACAGTGTGATCTTTTTGGATGGTAGACCATGATGCATGACACTTCAGCATCCCTTCTAGAATCCTGCACCTTGGAGTCAGGGTACCCCTTGATGAAAACTGTGCATCCAAGAAACACAGTTGTATTTTAACTTTAAAAGACAGAAGTTCCCTTCCTAGGTCATAGGCCAGCCATCAGATCCCGGCTCAGATTCTCTGCCTTCTTCCTTGCTCTACACATTCATCTGAACATCCTCTGGCCGGTTCTACTGCTGCTCCCCACAGCCTGCGGAATTCACAAGCATGGACTTCTCAAAAACCCAGGCAGAACAGGAAGGAAGTGAGCGATGTGGCCACGCGTATGGGCTGCTTTTTATTGTTAGCTGAGTTCCGTGCATTGTGTCTGCTGGGGTGGTCTGCTTGTCCCCAAGGTATCGGCTGACTCATGTGTCAAGTGAGCATCACTTTATGCACCTTACAGAAAGGTAGTGAGAAGGCCATTCTTCCTACGGAAAACTGCACTGGACCTGCACTAGCAGAAGTCATTGCTTGGAGCAAACTCCACAACTCTTCTGAGAGACCTGTCCTTCAACTCAGGACATCATCTCCAAACTGGGACTGAGCCTGGCTAGACTGAAGTAAAGAAAAGATCTACTCTAACATGAGTCACTGGCATCATCAGCCAAGATCAAACTCAGGCCCATAGGCTCACCACTCCCCAAGAAAATGTCAACAAGATGTACCAATAAGACAAGCTCCCTTCTACAGAAAAAAACTAGTGTTTATGAACTTACAACTACATCATATGGTAGGATAGGGTTCCTGAAGGAGTGTATCCACCAGCCAGCATAGTTTCTTTAATCACTACTCCAACAATACTTCACATATGAACTCTGAATGACTTTCTGAAGTTCAAGGTGTAAGCTGGATTTTATCACCTTTTTTTTTCATATAAAACCTCCCTCTTCCTTACTATCCTGTTGTTTTGGTTCCGTCTTTGTTGCTGTGACAGAATGCCTTGCCATAAAGCAACTTAGGAGAGAAGTTTATTTTAGCTCACTATTCCAGGACACTGGGAAGTCATGGCAACGGAAGCTTGGGATCATTGGTGCATCCCAGCTACAGTTGAGAACAGGCTCAGCAAGCTTTTTCTCTGCCCTTACACAGTCCTGGGCCCAAAACCCAGGAATGGTGTCACCCATGTTCAGGGTGGGTCTTACAACATCAATCAAGAAGATCAACAGAGAGGCATTCTCAACCCAGGTAGTTCCTCATGGAAAGTCTCTTTCCAGGTGAGAAGCAGGAGAGCTTGCATCAAGCTGACAATCAATCGGCCTCTCTTCCCTCTCCCCTAGAACCCCTGCTCAGCCACTGGAGCCAGCGGTCTATTTTCCCAAACCTTTGAAACACAAATCTTTCTTCTATTCCAGCTTGCAGTCAGTCAGTCTCCCCTGCAGCAGCCCACTCACCCCAGTATTTTCATTTTCTTCCTCATGGAATCCCCAGACTGTTTCCCAGCCAAAAAAACTCATCTCGCATCCTGCCACCAAATCCCCTCCTCCTCCACCACACCCACCTGCTCTTCGAGCTGCCCCTTCCGCAGTCTGGATGACACCCTCATTCACACACCCTCAGAACACCACAGTTTGGCACCACCAGGCTACAGATGGCCTGCTGCAGCAATGGCAACTCAACACCCAGCCCCACTGAACTGCTCTCCTTTTTCCTTCTGTCATTGAATGCTCAAGTTCAAGGTTAAGAAGACGTGACAGATTTTCAGAGTCTAGAAAGTCATCCAGTGACAAGGCTGAGGGACAGCTGAGGGTTTTGTGCATCACACAGCCTTCCCACAAAAGTCAGATTGTAATCACTGTCGCTCCTGGTATTCAATGCAGGGTTTCCCGCACAGCAATAGCTCTGGACTTTCCCAGTGTACTATTTACTGCCTTCCTTTTCTCAACCTGAGAACACTGTGCTGCAAACCAGAAATGGCATTCGGTTGTGTGGTTCTTTTTTGGAGACTTGGTACATGGACAATAACAAGCATTTCATACCAGTGATACCACTATTAACACAGGATGGGGAGCAGTGAGATTTCAATAAGATATCTGTCTGCTACAGAGTCCGTAGTTTATGGGCTTTACTGCTAACTCTCTTTAGCTCTGCATTTTGGTGAACAGCACTGTATATTATACGCAGGCTTTGTTTCACCCCATTAGCAGAGGACAATTGTATTAGCCATATGAGTCTGAGTTCCCATGCTACTTAATTGCTACGCTGTGGTGCTAACGAAGTAGGAAGGGGGTTGGCAAGAGTGTACATCACCTTCATGCACAGATATTTGTGGTTTTATTTTTCCTTCTGCCAGCTTGCCTCTCTGTTTCAATTGCTTACCATCTGCCTTTCAACAATCTAAGTGCGAGCAGATAGATTTTATTTGGAGGATGAAATGGTTCGGGCTCATCCTAGAAAAGCATTTTTACATACTGGTGTTCAGGGCATTTTCTGCTTAATAGGACCGAAGAGATGATTCAGTTTGGTTGGAAGTTGGTTTCTTCCCACAGTCAGAATATACTGATAAAAAAACCTGATGATCACATTTATCAATGAAAAGAACAGGATAGTCATAAGGTCAGAACTTATCTGTAACCCTAAAATGAGCCTTGAGTAGCCCATTGCACTGTGGGTAGTAGGGCAGAGAAGTGAAATGTTGTATAAACAATATATCTCCATCTTTTAAGTTTAAAAAAAAAGATTGAAACATTTAATATGAAGCTTGTTGACTTGTGGCTTTCTTTGCATGAGCAATAAACACTAGTTGAAAGGCAAGTATATTCAGTCATTTCACCAGAAGAGTCATAAGATTTGAAGACCTATACTCTCCACACCTGGGAAGCTGAAACAGAAATGTCTGAGGCCAGCCTGGGCTACAAAGTTAGATATTTCCTCAAAAAAAAAAAAGAGGAGAAGAAGAAATTCTGAAATCACAATTCCAATTAAAGACTACTGGATCACAAATCAATGAACGTGGGTTCTAATTCTGACAGGGTAAGGGTAATTGTGTCATGGAACTCAGTACACATCAATTTACTGAGCTATTTGAGCACTGATTTGAAATTCTTCAAAACTCAACTGCAAATGCTTAACTCCTGTTACTCTAGAAACAGAACTGACTAGACCGATGTCATGAAGCTACTTGTGGGCTGTCCTTTACCGCTGGGGCAGGAAATCAAAGCATTCTCAGAAAACCCTAGGACTCATCAGAGGTGAAGCAAGTGAGCTGCCACACTGGCTCCCTTATAAAATAAACCCCAAGACAATGCCCTTCAGAAACCAAATTTCTTCTGAAACAAGGTCTCACTATGCCTGGATGATCCGGAACTACCTGTGTATATTTGGTCTCTAACTTGCAATCATCCGCCTGCTTCTGCCTTCCATGTGATGGAGTTACAGGCACACATTCTGGGGCTTGACTTGGAACTCCAGTTTCCTACCCCAACAAATCAAACACCTGTGGTTTCCCAAGTCTAGGGTGGTGACCTCCCAGCTGCAGAGATGCTGCAGAGGCTAACTAAAACTGCTCTCCCCTCCCCATCTCCTTTTCATGTGTGGGAAAGGAAGCATCCCTCTCCGATGAAAGACTAAGTGCCAATGCAATTATCATCTTAGTTCTATCACTTCTTTGGAGCAAGGCAGATAAGGAAAAACAACATTTCTCTATCCCTGTTCACCCAGCTATCTATTTAAAAAAATACAAAAGGCTGGGCTTGACAGTGCTCGACTTTAATCCCACCACTCAGGAGGCAGAGACAGAAGGCCAGCCTGGTCTACATCTTGACATCCAGGACAGCCAACACTATATAGAGATACCCTGCCTCCATAGATAGATAGATAAATAGATAGATAGATAGAGAGACGGATAGATAGAGTAAGCAAACAAATACATAAGACATACTGTTTTAATAAAACAGTAGTGATTCTTTATTATAAATGAGTAGATGCCAGAAAGGAATGTTTTAAAAACCCTACATGGCAAACTTCAAAGTGTACAGCTTGCAGAATTACCACCTGCTAAGTAAAATAATTCACCTACTCATTTTAGTGTCTGTCAAAGATTATTTCTCATTCACCAGAGGAAACTAGCATTTATCTGTCTTGGTCTTAAAACTGATCCTAAAAGCTACCTCCCTAACTCTTCTCCCCTGATCTGTTTTCATTCCTGAAATTACAGAAGAGAACTAGAGAAATTTACTCCATCTCCCTCCATCGACTGAAAGCATCATACTGCAAACCTAACCATGAGGAATGAAGGGCGAAAGAACATGGCTACCTCAGGAAAAGTGTAACTAGGGAAGCCGATTTCCAGAAATGCAGTTTTACTGCATATAAATCCAGCCAGCACACATTTGATATAAAATGAGAAAAAGTACAGATCCTGTTAGACTAACACCACACAGTAAAGCATAGTAAACATTACATTTCTAAAAGCCAGTGATACAGTGATGTAGCTCAGTGGTTAACAGCTGCCTATCATGTTCAAGGTCCTAAATTTGATCCCAAGCACTGGAGGTAAAAGGATTCCACAAAGCAGAGATTTGTGGTACATGCCTGTAATCCCAAAGCATTCAGGAGGCAGAGGCAGAAGAATGTAGCTGAGCTACTTAGCAGGTCCCACACTAGCCAGGCTTACACAGAACACCTTGTCTTAAAACAAAAACAAAACATCTGAACACTAAGAAAGAATTAATTCTGAAAATAACACTTAGTTCCTAAAGCTATTATTTGGAAGACAGGTACAGTAGTTAAACTGGGCTTTTCACCAAAATCAAGTAGGAGTCACATGACAATGTCAGCTGCAAAGGAAAAGTAACTTGCAAACTGTCACTCAAAAAAAAAAATTACATGAACTTTTCTCAATTATGATAAATTTAGAGTTATTATGGTATAAGAAGTTGCCCCCAAACTTATACTCTTTATTTCTGAAATACACAATGCTCCCAATTACATCCACTTATCAAAGTCCAACAATCAAAGATAATCTCTAATGAACAGGAAAATTGGTGTACTCCCACAGAAGAGGGAACGATAAAGTATGGAATGAACACAGAGGAGGGATGAAATCATTTTCGAGAGGAGTATAACTGAGGCAGAACCTCCCAAATGCAGAAGGGGCAAAAGATGGCAGGACAATCAGTGAGTGGATAACCACACTGGGGACAGGGGCCTCCGAGTGCTGCAGACGTCCATTTTGGAAAAACCCACTTTGGCACCCTCTGCCTTGAAAATTTACTGGCCAGACACAATTCGACAAAGGTTGATGGTGTCTATTGGGGAAATACAGATGAATGCATGATGCAATGAAGGAGGAACAAAATTACTTTGTATTGATAAAGAAAAGAAAGGCTCCAGCAGGCACAGAACAGGAGAAGTGGCGCTTGAGAGGTGAAGGCAGCTGAAGGGCTGAGGTGGGAGGAGGAAGAGAACAGAGAAGAGCTGGAAAACTGAATGGTGAAAGCTAAGAACGCTAATAATAGAGACAGAAGGAAGCGCTGCACCACGGAGATAGACTGGAAGGAAGGCTGTGGCTGCCTGGGAATCACTGGTAATTATCCCACTGCACAGGAGGTTCCTCAGCCAGGGCCTAACACAAAACAGAAGAGTCCCTCCCTTCTCCCTCAGCTCCCTTTAGACCAGACTTCTCAGCCACTTGGACAAATCTGAGGCTGACAACTGCAGGCTGTAAGGTGAGAGAATCACGTGGTATCTGTGAACCTCTAGATACGCAGATGTTCTAGACATTCATGAGTCTGGTGTGGTATAGGAACTAACGCAAAGCCCAAGCAGAGTAGGCAACTATGGAAACAACTTAAAAGCTATGTGTGTGCCCACAAATACACACACGTTTCTATCAGAGGTAGCATACCTGGCTGGGCTATTACTCCATGATGGGGGAGGGGGAGCAATAACTTCCTGATCTCAGATTCTGCCCTGAAGCATGAGGCTTAAATGCCCTGCAACTTGCTGCAAAAGAAGGACATAGAAGACCCTTTGGCATAGGTGGCATCTTTGGTAACTGCTGTCGTACAGTGACTGCTGGTATTGAGGCTAAAGGAAGAAGGAGAAAAAAGAAAAGCGATCCAGAAGCCCTTCACACATCATAAATACAGATTTAACTTTTGCTAGCATGAGGAGTCAGAAAAGTGCTCTCCCGTAGTGCCACAGGACACTTGATATTCTATTCATATTCAACAGCTATATAGGGTCTAACCAAGCCAGAGAAAGTGGTCCTACCAAACAGATGTCACCCGAAGAATCTACATATATATGTGAACATATATCTATGCTATATAGATGCATATGTATGAAAACACAAGAGGGACTATTTGGGATGGAAGGGGCCAGCAAGGGCAGGGAGAACTGAGTGGGGGGGGGGCAAGCAAGAGCAAAGTACAATGATATATATGAGTGAAAATTCTCACAGTAAAACCTATTCACTAAAACAAAGGGGGATTCTAAACTTTGCTCTATGGCAGATAATATTTAAAGCAACTTCAAGTGAATCAGTATCATTTCCTCTTAATCATAGAAGTTCAAAAGTTTGTTGTCAGAACTCAGATAGCAAACTGTCACAGAATTAAGAAGGAGGAGATCTCCAGATGGGGGTATAGCATCCTTACCAGCAGGAACAAATGTTAGGTCTCCTGTGCTAAGCCCTGGGTCCCCCCATTGCCTGACCAGGGTGGAAGCAGCAGCCTTGGCAGCAAAGGCACTGAGCTAGGCCTTCGGTTATACTTGGGCCAAGAAACCAGCAGCACCATGCTGTGCAAGGATGAGGGGATAAGGACAGTGTCCCATGCCCTTGGTAGTCACCCTCTACCTCAGCAGCTCTGGAAGTATGTACTTTCACATTTGCACATTGGTCCAGAATTTTCTTCTCTCAAACTCAGCACTGACTGGGTATATGACCCTCGGCTGAATCCATGTGAGAGACACAAAGGAATCCAGACTCTCTGAGCAGACTGAAAGCTGAAGAAAGCGGTGTGGGGACCAACACACCTGCAGCCAAGGTGAGGTTAAGGGCAGCGGGCCGGCAGGCAGCTGCAGTGTGAGTCTGGGAGAGAAGTCCCTGGCATGGGATCAGGAAAACTTGGCACAGTTTGAGGCGGGAACTATACAAGGATCAGTGCTGGGGTCTGGTTGGGTTCAGGAAGTTGGAACTTCTCCCATGGCTTAATGGTCTGTTTCCCAGCTATCAGTCGATCAATGGCAACAGGAACAAAGACAAGATGAGTCTTTCTGGGTTCGTGTGGAAAATGTGTTAGTCTCTTGGATCTGCTTCCCCTCGCTTGGTCAATTTCACTTGTATGAAATCCTACTGAACAGACAAGTAACCCTAAGACACCAGAGAATCTGCTCTTTAAGCAAATACTGTAGTGTTGTCCTTTGTGGACAGAAATGTTGAGGCTGCCTGCGTACCAAAGATAAGACAAAGATTTTCCCAGTGCTGTGGTACAGGAGTCATTCTCACTGGTTTGTCCCTGAGACAGTGCTGGGATAATAAGAGAATGCCAAACACCTGCTCCTCTCCAGACTGATGTCAGCACTGAAGAAAACATGGGAAAGCTAAAAAGAACCCACCCAGGGGATAGGGACAGCGCCACATCTCTACTTTGAAAGGCAATCACACGCTTCACAGAAGGTTCCAGAAGCTGAGTTGCTACCAGGTTGTGGCTGCTAACCAGCAAGTAGGGGAACAAGCTAGGGGAAGAAGTGGCAGGCTCTCCTGGGAGGGCCCCTCAGCTAGCTGCAGTGAGACCACAGGGGACTATGAAGAACAGCCTTTAGCTCTTGGTCTCAGGCCCAGGCCAGCTATGCCACGCCAAAGGATGATTAGACACCCACTCATTTGTCTGAGGTATTAGGGCTACTTCTGGTACAGGCAGCCTCAGGGCTCTTGAGCTTTTTCTCAGGCTGTGTTCCTCTTGAAAAGGCAGGACTCCAAGAGAGAAAGTATGAGTAGATACACATGTTTGTTGTGTATTCCAGGGCTGAATGTGTGTTATACTTTCACTGTGGTTGCCCATAGGTTGGGCTTCAAAACAGAAGTCTTCTGTTTCCTTCCTTATGGAGAATTCCCTTGGGATTTCAACAGTGCAAAGATTTCATGCTCCACATCACAGAGTCTAACATCCACCTAATAGAAGCTAAATAAATACTAGGTGATTTAAAAAAAAATCTAATTCAAGACTTAAGATAGATGGCTTAGTGGATAGAGCACCTGCCTAGCATGTGCAAAGCCCTGAGTTTGTAGCCTGTACAAACTGGGTGAGGGAACACACAGTTATAATTCCAGAACCTGGAGTATGGAAATAAGATGACCATGAAGTTCAAGGTCATCTTTAGTATATGGTTAATTTGAGACCCTGTCAGAGAAATATTTTGATTCAATAGATCTTACCCCTTCTCTCTTCTACTGGAAACTGAAAATATAAAAATGAGTCCATCAGAATCATGTCCTGTGTGGGCTTTCAGACCAGCAAGAAAAAGTCAGTCATCTATAACTGGATCATTGCCAATCTCACAAAGGCAAGTTCAATGAGTTGTGGGAATGCTGTGCCTGGCAACCACAGAGGAGGCTTAAAAAAAAAAAAAAAAAATAGGCTTTGAATAACAAGAAGGCTGCCAGGGAGAAAGAGAATGGAGGAAGATTCCAGACATGAAAGTTCAGCATATGGTCTGGGGCAAGAGCATTGCTGCCTGAGTGGGCTGTAAGGTTGAAAGGGAAGGCTGATACGATACCAGAAAAGTAGACTGTCAAGGACCTTCCACGACACAACAATGACCTGCAAAGAGTCAGTCTAGAGCCAAGGAATGGTGATACCCCCCTGAGAACCCAGTATTTGTGAGGTGATTGCAGAAAAATCAGGAATTTGGGGCCAGTTTACACTGCATCATGACTGTGAGGCCAAACCATGCTACAAGACCCTCTAATTAAAAAAAAAAAAAAAAAATACTCCAGGCTGGATTGAATGGGGCCTGAGCTGGATAGTTTTATGTCAGCTTGACATAAGCTAAAGTCATGTCTGGAGAGAAGGGGACCTCAATGAAGAAAATGCCTACATAAGACTGGGCTGTAGGCAAGCCTGTAGGGCATTTTTAGTGATTCATGGGAGAACCCAGACTATCATGGGTGGTACTATCCCTGGGCTGGTGGTTCTGAGTTCTTTGAAAAAACAGAACTGAGCAAGTCAGTAAGAAGCATCCCTTTGTGGCCTCTGATAAAAATCTGACAGAGCCTGACTGCCTTGCATACGGGAAAACACAGCATTATCAGCTGTCCTGAAGCTTTGGATCCAGAAATCTTACAGAGCAACAGTCCAGCAAGATGTGGTGGACACCTGTAATCTCATCACACAGAAGGCTGAAGCAGGAGGACTATGAGACTGAGGCCAGCCTGGGACTATATACATAGCAAGTTCAAAGCCAGCTTACACTAATGGAGACCCTGTCTCAAAACAACAACAACGACAGCAACAGTAGATAAGCCTTTACCATTCATATCTGTGGCAGAGCTGGCTTTACACTGGCCTTTGAGGAATAACAGATAGGTGACCTGGCAGGACCGCTCATTTACTACCCTTCTCCCCTGTGATTCATATTCCGAACAATTTTCAGCCATCTCTTCATTACATGACTGGCTAGCAATTTTTTCTAACAGAAACCTCTCCCAAGAAAAGCTGCCATGTCCTCTGGCATTTATCCTGTTCACCAGAACCTCCTGGCAGGGACTAACTTACGTGGGAGAGAAAAATAAATAAATAAAAACAGTAATAATAAGGCATTGCCAGGGTAGCAAGCTGATCCAGTCGGAGGATTAGAAGAGACACCTGTTTCCTAACACAGCAGCTGTTAGCATCGTACTAGAAGCATCCTAGTAACAAGAACTCTCTTCCACTATAGACCCAACAGCAGCAGGCACCTGTGCAGACCCACTCTCAACCACGTCACCTGAATGTGAGGAGAGATTCAAGATCAGACACATAATGGGAACCCTGCCTTGCTGCACTTGGGAATTCAAATGCTTGTCTTCTGTTGAGAAGGCAATTTGCCTGTTATCCGTGTATTCTATGGCACGAATCTTTTAAAGCAGTTATTATATTTGAAGGTGTTATAAAACATACCGAAACGTTTTGAAGTTGAGTTAATTCATTCCCTGTAGCTGACCAAACACCTGTTCGTTTAAGCCAGCTTCTTAAAAGGCAAGACAGAATTTAAACACTGTCCAGTTTTGAATGCAAATAGTAACACAGGAGCAAATAATATTTTAAAATGAACTCCTAAGGCTGTTAACCACTGAACACACACACATACACACACACACAAAATCTATCAATATACAAACACCGCAAGCAAACTATTTCATAGCTGCAATATGTACACATTACCTTTTCAGACTAGACCAGGGAGATGCTCTTAGAGACAGCTTGCTAACAGCCCCTCAGCTTGCTGTTTAACAATCCGTTTATAGCCCATCACAAAGCCAACCCTCCAAGGAGATATATTTTACATCTATACGTAAGGTTTCCTTGCTACAAACAAGGCTGAATTTTGTGCAATCTTTTCCTCTCTGCTAAAAAGCAGACTACACTATCATTTCTATAACTTATGATCCTATAAACATTCAATACATGTGCATATATGCAAACCAAGTCACAAGAATAGACTCTTCTGGGGAGGGGAAGCAAAATGATGCCCAAGAAATCACAAGCCACACATACCATATAGTCCTGATTAAAGCTAAAAACAGCCCATTACAGCATTGTCATCTAGCCTCACATTGTTCTCCCTTGAGCATGCTAATTCTAACCTCCAGTGTTGATTCCTAAGCTTGAGCTTTCTGTGACTTCACCTGGGAACCTGTCCCTGGTCTGAAGAATCTGCTTAAGAGATGTGCAAGAGTGCAGAAATCTTCCAGGGCACTTTATGAGGCTATCAGTACTTACACAGTGGCACACAAGAAGAGACCCTGAAATTGTACCTTTCTCCCAAAGCCTAGCATTTGTCCCCTAGGACCAGCTGAGTGATTCACCTTTGCATAAGTGGTAAAAGAGAAGCAAATGAAATGCCAGGCATGGTCAATAGCTCACGACTCAGTCAGGGGTCACACTTGCCTCACCCTTCCTTGCCCATTGGGTAGTCAGAACTTCCCATCATCTTGTCAACATGGAAATCCCAGGAAGACTAAAGGGCATCTCCCAGCCTGTTCCTCTGTGTGACAAAACACTGACGAAAACTAAGTGTGTGGTATGGGGTGTGTGTGTGTGTGTGTGTGTGTGTGTGTGTGTGTGTGTGTGGAGTGTGTGTGTAAGGAGGGTGGTGTTTCTACTACATGTCACAGGCCATCATGAAGGGAAGTTGGAGCAGAAACTGAAAACAGGAAGCTGGATGCAGCAAGTGAAGCAGAAGCCACAGAACACTCGGCTTCCCAGAGTTGATTCAGTTTGCTTTTCTATACAACCCAGGACCACATGCCCAGGGGTGATTCCATCCACAGTGGGGGGCCTAGCACAATCATTAATCAAGGAAATGCCCTACAGACATGCCCACAGCCAGTCTGAGGGTGGTATTTCTTGAATCAAGGTTCCTTCTTCCAACTAGTTTGTATCAAGTTGAAAAAAAATAACCATGAGGGGAATACCTACTACTATGAAATACTAGGAATCACAGACATCATGTAGGTACAAAAGCTACGGATTGAATTCTTTCTGACAATCTGGCAATGTCTAGGAATCCATGTATTGTGCATCAAGACAAGGTTTACCCAAATGGGGTTCAACAGATAATCCTAAAATGCACCTAAGGCACAGGCTGGGGCTGGTAAAGTGGATCTGTGGGTTAAAGGCACTGTGGGAACGAACCTGAGTTTGATTCCTGGGACCCACATGGTTGAAGGAAAGAATCAACCCCTGAAAGATGCCCTCTGACCTTCACATGCATGCCACAGCATGTGTGTACATACACAAGAAATTAAAATATAATTTTATATACTTTTGAAGGAAAAGGGCTCTGTGTGAACTCACATTCACCTATAGCCTAGATCCAAGCCAGAAAGAGGCTAGAGGTGTACTCATTCACCACACCTCCTCCACAGTAAGCCTTTTAAGAACACAGCTGAAATGAAAACAGAGAGACCATCTTTCCCTTAAATCAGACTGCTTAACACATTGGCTAACCACAAAAGTGCACACAGGCATTCCCCTCTGAGAAATTCTGCCTGACCATTTCACCAAGTTTCCAGGACAGGCAAGTTCTCAGAAGAGCCAGCGAATGTTCACGGGGACTTGTTCTACTGAACTGGGCTCTCTGCAGTCTGCACATACAAGGCCCTCCCTTTGCCTCCTTGTAATTTTAAGGAGTTTTTCTTCCCTTCTCGGGTCCTGTCTCATACATTTTCTACACAGAGCAAACTTGTACACCAAAGATGATAAGTGTGCTATTGTTGATGTGAATGAGCCTTTAATTGATATTTATTTGAGAAAAGGTCTCACCATATAGCCCTGGTTGGCCTGGGATTCATTATGTAGACACTGGCTTTGGACTCACTGAGAAATCCACCTGCCTCTGCCTCCCAAGTCCTGAGAATAAGGGCATGCACCACCAGGCTCTCCTTGCTCTTTTTCTAAGGATAGGTCACTGTGAAGGTTAATCTTCACCATCACCTTGAATGGATTTAGATTCACATGGGAGACACACCTCTGGGGTGTGTCTGAGAGAGGAGGGAACCCTGGATGTGGGTGTAACCATCCTAGGGGCTTGGGTCTCAGAGGAAACAAAAGCGAAAACAGGGAAAGTTGATCGCAGCATTCATCTCTCTGCTTCCTGACTGCTAAGACAATGACAGTAGCTGCCTTGCATTCCTGCAGCAATGGCCTCAACCCTCAGTATGAGCTGGAGTAATCCCTTCCTTCCTTCCTTTGTTTCTTGTCAGGCATTTGTCGCCACACTGAAAAAATAACTAACACAGTAGCTTAGGAAAGTGCACTTACCAGGTAAGGTGAGGGGATGTGCATGGGAAGGCTATATTAGCGTATGCTCTACTGGAGATGCCCAACTAACATCTTTGTCCATCTCCCTGACAGGCTGAGGGAGAGAATGGTGAAGATTAGTGGCTGCTGGCCTCCCAATGCCCACCAAGACTCCTGCTGAAGCCCAGAGCACCCTGACCTACAGCCAACTTCTGCCTGCAGACAGGGTACTCTCTCCTCCTAAACCACAGTCCTGCCCAAACACAGAGCACCAGGGACTCAGGAAAGCAGAATGTGAAGTTCAGAAAGGAAACTCCATTCTTGGAGGGAACACCTGACCGTTCCCAGCAATGCAGGACCTACTTCTGTCTTATGCTGAAGGATGAGAGTCAGCCATTCTATGCATTGGAGATGGACTCAGCCAAATCAGGTCACCTGGGTCTTAAAAGCTAGAGAGAAAGGGAAACTTATCCAAACTGGAGGATTTGCCCAAGTTACTCAGATTTTAACCCCTAAATGTTGGAGTCTAATTATATAGGCACTAGCCTCAAACTCAGAGTTTACCTGCCTCTGCTTCCTAAATCCTGGGATTAAATAAGTATCCTGAACTCTTTGTTGAATGGAGCCAAGAGACAGAGCAAAAGGTGCATGTGACCCTTGCCCTGATTTCTCCGCACCACTGGCCATTGCATCAATGGGTAAATAGTAAGGAGAGCTTCAGGTCTCAAAAACTTGTCAAAGTACCAAACAATTCGATTATTACTAAATCCCCCAGACTTCATCAAAAGAAAACCAAAGTTACAAAATGCACAGAAGTCCATTCTTTCTAATTTTCCTTGTTTTGAAAACAAGCCAAAACTGCACCAAGGCAGGAAAATAGGTGGTGGGAGACTCAAAAAAGAACCTCACTCGGTCCCTTTCGGTGCCCATTCTATGGTCAAAAGTCAAGGCATGCAAGCAATCATCCAGACCCCACAGTGGGCCAGCAGATATACTCCAGAATCTGATTCAATGCTCTGGGGAAGACAAAGGATACAGTAAATAGACTCTTCCCCTAGTCTTAGTTCCTAAACATAGTCAAGGAAACAACTTACCAAGCCCCAGCATCCCCTTGGATGAAGCTCCCATCCTATTTCATCTTGCCCTACCCCTTGGAGATCTTTCCATGTACTAACCATTCAGCTTGAGGCAGTGATAACGGTAAAGTTGTCCAGCTCTGCCTTTAATTTATTTATCTACTCATTTTTGGTGCTGGGGATCAAACCTAAGGCCTCTCACATACACACTTAGCAAATGTTGTACCAAAACTGTCTCTGGGCCTCAACCTTAATTTGTCACGGGGACCTAGGACCTACATTCAGGCCACAACTGGACCCCCTCCTCCGTTGTTCCCAGTCTCAGGCCTTGGGTGTCCACAAGTAGACCTATACTTTCACTATGGAACAGGAAGACTCTTTCAGGAACCTGGTAACTTGGTAACTTTAAAGACCCTGTTTTCTGGGGCTTGGGGTTTTTTGTTTTGTTTTGTTTTTTGGTTTGGTTTTTTAATTACAACACTGATTTTTATCTGCAGCTCATCTCTTCCAGGAAATACTCACGAGTTAGCTTCCTCACACACAGAAGACATGTGTGAAGCAAGGACCTCTGGCCCAGCTACACACAAAATTCTTACGATCAGTAACTGCACTGTCCACTACAGCCCACCACAGACGGTACAGGGCAGCTGACAAGGAAAATCACCAACTTCTACTAGCAGTTCCTGAAGAACTGGAGAAAGCTTTCCCTTCAACCCTCTTTCTTCAACAAGTCTGACAGGGCATTCACTGTTTTATAGGGTGAGAAGTAACAAACAGCATCTTCTTCAGTGACATAGCCATTGGTAAGGGACCTGTTGCTTCTATAAATAAAGCCTCATCCATGTTCCTGTAAGCAAGCAGCCCTAATGAAACTCACTAAGTTATTAAAAAAAAAAAAAAAAAAAAAAAGATAATGAAAGCAAAATGGGGATTTGCTGAGAAGGGACAGACAATATTTAGAAGTAGAGAGAAACAGAAGGTAGTGAGCGGTATATCCAAACTCCATTATGTACACGTATGAAAATGTCATAAAGAAACCCATCATATATAACTGTGTGCTAACAAAAACAAGCAAAGCAATTTATTTTTTAAAGTTCTGTAACCCAGGGGGTAACACTTGCACAAGGCTATCACCTTGAAAAAAAAGAAAAAGAGAACAAGTCATTTTCCAGTCTATATCTCATCTTCCCATGCAACACATATATGACAAAGAATATTTAGGATGGCATTAACTCCACAGCAAAAAAAAGCAAAAGAGGCACTTCACTCCCTTGATAGTGACAAAAACTGTAAAACTTCCCTCATGCCCCAAGTAATGTATTTGGCTTTTTCACCCTCCTCTGAATAATCAAGCTTCTACTAAGGATCATGTACTCTCACCTCATGAAGATGGAACCTCAGCACCCCAAAGCACACAGCCACACAGCGTCTGCTCTGTGGTCAGACAGACAGGGAGCTGCCCAGGGAAACAAAAGCCGACTAAGGCCCTGATGTCTCTCAAGTCTTGCTGTCTAAACAAGCAGATCTGCAGAGCCATTTCAGAGGTTTAGCACTGCCTAGTAACTCTTCAAGACACTGCAGGAGACTTCCAGAGGGTTTCTCCATTTTTTTTTTTTTTTTTTTTTACCATTTTCTTTCACCTCTGCAAACTTATTCCAAACTTTACCAGTTATTTCCCTCACAACTCAGCTGTAAGATACAAAGGACATTTGGTATTGTCACATAACTGCAGTTTGGCTCATCTCTTCTGCAGTCAAGGCTTGTGCTCAATTTAAATTAAAATATATAAAAAAAAAGGAACTTTCCTGAGCAATGACTGAATGACCCCAGTCCAGTGAGAAACACAGTGAGTTTGTGACAAAAGCAGTGTGCTGGGATTCAGCCAACCTGGGTGGCCTGGATCTTAGGTCGGGAAAGACTACACATCTCACAGCACCCTGAACATCTCTCGCACTGTTAAAAGCCCCTTCTAGAATCACATGTTGTGGAAGAGAAAGCTCACTGTTCTTAACAGCATAAGGAATTGCACCCAGCAACTTACGCTGGCCAACAGCTGTAAGCAACATGTGGTTATATCACCCCTTAGGTGAGTTACTAAGTTCACGAATAAGTAACATGAACAAGTTCAGGTCAAGCCCGGGTTTCACAGGTCTGTGGGGAGGGGGCGGCGGCAATGTCTGCACTGCTCCTTGGGGGCACTCCATAGTCAACAGAATCCTCTTCTCAACAACTGGTAATGCCTGTAATCGAAGACAATGTCACAGGGACAGAACAGAACTCAAGAGCAGAGCTAAAATCAGAAGTAAATGGGAGGATTCAATGGCATCTCCCTGCACACGTTTGCTGACAGAACTCACACCAGCCCAGCAGGGCAATGAGTCCTTTTTGGGTCATTCAGGAAATGAGGTCGTTTCCCTATGTCTGACTCCCACATACAAAGAGAAAATCCCCCGAAGGAGTTCATAAATCCTCAGGAGCCTGATCTTTTGCATCTTCCTTTGGGAATAGTCTCATAAATCATCTGTCCAGATACAGGAAGCATGGCCTTTTAAAAATCAACATTATTTTTATGCCAACCTTTTTCCTTGGATATCTTTCCAAAATATATTTTATCCTCTCTTCACTTCTTAAATTGAGTGACTTAACTTGGAAGCCATAACTGGTACCATCACCTGGTGTCCTATGATGCCAGCAGGGATGGAGGTGTGGGCAGGGGGGTGGGAGGGGGGGGAATAAGGAGGGGTTAGCTCTATATATAATAGAGACACAATGCTGTCAGAATTCTTGTTTGATTTTCATGGCTTCCATTGCATCAAGGAATTGAAGGGGACAAGGAGCTGGGACAGAATACATGATTCTGATTGTGGCTTGGCTATAATAAGACTCAGTTTCCCCACCTGCCTCGTGAGAAGTCTGGGTCATGCCTCACCTGCACATGTACTTCATACTGCCTCTACCCGTTTCCCTGGCGTTCCTTCCTACAAGGCTCTTTAGTTCTGCTAAGTTTCAGCTGACAGACCTATGAATCTTCCTCTTCTATTTATTAAACTGGTTGGATATAAAAATCTGAATACAGAAATAATACAAATCTTGCTTAGCATGTATGAAACTCTGCATTCAATCTCCAATTCCAGGTTAGAGGTGGAAAAGATTATCTTAAAAAAGAAAATAAAAATATAGAAATATCTAAAGTCAGATGGCCAAATGTCTCTCATCATTCAAGTAAATTAAGAAAAATCAAGGCCAGAATGGGCGGGCTCAGAAAGGAGAAAAGAACAAAAAATATTCCTTGGGTAGTCATGGAAAATCATAGAACATCTCCAAATATTTTAAATAGATTTCCAGAAATCACATAGTTTTAATGATTTACACGAGAGACACTTTATGGGGGTTAAAAAGACATTCATGGTTTGGGTAAAAAGTTTTTAAAAATAATAAAAACTAAGTTGTCCAAGGAGAAGGATGCCAAGACTGGACAGATGAGGACACAACCTCAGACATGTGACCACTTAATGAAGAAACGATTAGGCAGTGAGGGAGACAAGACGAAGCAGGATGGAAGAAAGCATGGGGGCAAAAGTGGATCCACGGAAGATAATGCATCACTAAAGAGTTGTGGAGGCAGTATTTTTAAAAAATGGATCATCTTGACATTCATCGAAAGGTTACTGGCTAGGAGTGACTATCTGGTACTCCTAATGGGTAATGAGGAACAACCCACCTTCCTCATCATTGAGCAAGCAGAGGGAACACAAGACCTCACTGGCTCCACCCCTGCCTCTCACATGGGCTATGGGGAGGACCAAGCACCTCCATCACCCTGCATTTCCTAATTTGCTTCCTGAAGATCAATACAATGTCCAATAGTCACTGGGAACTCCACACTGGTGATTAGTGTCTCAGCCTTGTACTGCCACCAGGCATACAAGCCTGAGAGATAGGAAGCAGACCTTCGCTTAACCAACCTCCCCGGCTTGAGTTTGCAGGTTTGTAAAATGGGGAGGAAAACTGCCTCCAGGAGGGACTGTGAAAGAAGGGTGAGGTCATTAAGTTTAACACGCCAGGACAACATGCACTAGTAGGCAACCAGGAATAGTGATGGAGGAGGAGGAGGCTGCAAGGCAAAGGAGGAAGAAGGCACAGAAGAAATCCCTACAGAGCTGTAAAAGCTGAGCTGCAGAGATGGCCACTAAAATAGCAGTGAAGCACTTCTAATTACTGAGAATTTATAAAGTTCCCAAAACACAAGGGTTCTGCAGTTTCCATAGGGTGGCCCATAGGACTCCATTCAGTTAGCTCAATCAACATGGGGGAGTCCATACTTCACATGGTAAGACCTTCTTCCTTATGCCAGAAGGATTGCAAATCCCTGGGGCCAGACACAGCTGCAAGGTATATTTTCACTGTCAAAGATGAAAGGGTTACCTAGAGAATTAAAAGGGCAAATGATAGATTTGTGGTAATATTTCAACACCAAAGGACCAGTTTCAAGCACATGGCTGGACTCATTCCTACGCAATGGATGGTATGGAACACAAGTCACGGCTGCCTATTCATGGGGGATCATTCTGAGATGTCCTAGTAAATGCCATTTTATTAGTCTGGTTCCTGTATGTACAGAAAAATCAATAAAATGTGTTTGCTTTTTAATAGGCTGTAATTCTAACTTCTCCCTAATTTAGTCTAGCCTTTCTCTACCCAAATACTAGGTCTGGCAACGAACACTCTTTAAGCCAGGCTCCTGTTGGCGTGGGAACACTGAAGAAAAGTCATACTCTTTTCAATAAATACAGATATTGCTTCCTCAAGTCTATTGGAACAATACAGCAAAGACAGACTCTGCCTGAGACCAAGTCATGATGCTGTTTTTCTAAAGTGGTATTCATGGAGAAAAGTATGTCCCACCTTATGCCCCATACTCTAAAGGGTTTCCTGTGATATAGACTGGGGGAACCGAATCAAAGACAAACCTTTAAAAAGCAGTAATAAAATGAAATTGCTCTACAAGTAATTCTCAGATACCCCCTGCCCTAGAAACCATATCTTAGTTCTGTGTTGGCTGTTCACAGTGTAAGTAATTTCCTCTGCTTTACCTACCCTTTCCATAGGAACCTTGTCTTGGATGCCAGGTCTGTTCTTAGAGTGCTTACTACATATAAGTGAAGGTATAAATAGGTCTGGCTGACTCTAGGTGAAGAAGCCTGGGACTTATCCACGGATGTGAGAACAGGTATCACTCACTGCCTTTGGCCAACACGCCAAACTCTCACACGCCATCACAGCACGTATCTCTGCAAACTGTGGTGCAAACCCAAATCCAGCAGGCCTTTCTTCCCTCATCCCTACCTCCTACCACTTCCCCTTCTCACACCTGACTAGAGCCTTGCAGTCCAGTGATCCCACACACATCTCTTCCATGGCACATAGCTCCGTGCCCTCAGACCAGCTGGCTTGTGATTAAAATGGACCACACTAGGAAGTGCCAGAGTGCAAAGCCTATTGTATCAGATTTCCTTGGCCTTTTATAGACACACCATGAACCTTGAGAATGTGATATAGAAGCCTGAGACCCTGTACTTCTGTGTTCTAACGGGGTTCAGTCATCAATATGCTAAAGCAACTACTTAGCTCTCGGAACCCAACTGGGAAAACAGAAGTGTGTGGCCAAGGGTCTGGCAAAGATCTCTTCACTCTGACTAAACTCTAAATGTCTCAACATTCTCTGATGATGCTGTCAAGGAACAGGGGGCCTAATAGGCCTGCTTATCCACCTGAGCCTTTGTATGAATCCCTTAAGATTTTTGTTCTCTGTCTAAATTTTCTTTTTTAATTTTAATTTTTTTAAAGACAGGGTCTTGCGTAGTCTAACTTAACTGTGTATCCAAGGATGACCTTGAACTTTTGAGCCTCCTTCGACAGTCTCCCAAGAGAAGTAATTACAGAGGTGAACCACATTCTCACCTCAATTCCTCTTTATTTTTTTATTTTTTGCTTAAGCATCAAAGCAGTTTCTGAGATTATCAAAATAATCAAATATTATTAATGTATAAAAAAAAATTTTTTTTGAAGAGACACCAGGCAGAGTTCTAGGCCTGCATGGACAGAGAGAGAGGGGGGCACTCACCTCCTCCATACCTCACTTGGAGTTAGCAAACAGGACAGAAATGATTCTGCACCAGCTGCCAGGTGAGAAACTAAGGCACCAAGAATACCCTTGATAACCTGAAGGTGTATGAGAAATCTAGATACAGCTCTGCCTGGTGTGTCTCCAAACCACTTATTGTAAATGAGAATTTTATTCTATCATAAATATGAACTGATAAGGAGCAGAAGAAGGCCAGGGCATCATGCCACCAGTTTTTGGTGTCCTGGTTCACCTCGGCCAGTGTAAGTTCTGTGCCAAGTCTCACAAATGGCCTGTGTCGGCTGGGCCACGACCACTTTCTGCTATCACTTGGCTGAATTTAAAACTGAACAGGTGACTTGAAGGTGGGGCCCTGTGGTGGAAAAGCCAACCTGTTTTCCTTTGTCCTGTGACTAACCCAATCTTCTTGGGGAGGGAGTGATGTCCAAGACTTTCTTAGATAGATGATCAACAAACCACAGCCAGGGAGGGTAGAGCAGAGTACTACAATACTCTCACATGGGCTGTTACAGAGACTTAACAAGGCTCTGGACAACCTCAGGCCAGTCAGGGGAAAAAAAGGCCTGCCATGAACTGTAGGTAAAGACTTGTCTAAGTGTGAAGACACAGGCCTTCTGAGCTCCCCAGACAGCCATTTACACTTAAGGGATCTTTACATAGGTGCCACTGATTGACCAATTCAGAAACTTTCACCTTGGAAACTCCACCCAGATATGACTCTGGTCTTTCCTAGCAGAACAGACAAGGACTCAAAAGTAAACAAAGTACTTCCCCCGCTGTGGCTGCCTCTGGCCAGGCTCCTGTGGCCTCCATCACACCAGCTGCTGAGGAATTTACTGCCGGCTGACCAGCTGTTTGTGCAGCAGGAGAGCAGATAGGGAAGGTTTCTGGACAGGAATGAGGGAAATCTTGACTGCCTTGCACCTATAGCATCAGTTCACCCTTCAAAGACTCACATGCTCTCTCCACTTCAAGGAGAAGTTTCTTGGGTATGGGCTCAAGTAATGCTCCTAGAAGCAAGCAATCTATGCCTGTAAACATTTTCTTTCTCACACCATCACCGCCCCACATCCCAAGAACTAAATGAAGCACGCATCACTGGAACATTCTCCGATAACCTCAACTAATCCTGGTCCTTGATCTCCGTGTTTTATTATGGAACATGATAAACTCAAGCAACTCCATGGAGAGAGTCTTCATGCAAACACACCTAAAAAACACCCACAAGCCTAGGCAAATATTCAGACTAGTTCTACCGATAACAATCCAAAACAAAAATGCCACTTGCATGGGTGGTGAAGCATAATAAATTCATTTGAATGACACATTACACACTGATTAAAAAATAAATAAAAAGAGACATCCAAAAAGAATGGAAGCACTGGGTTACAGTACAAGAGCAGAGTTCAACAATCCTGTATAATACAAGGTTTTGGTCCATTCCGAGGGACTAAAGTTTAAAAAAAAAAAAATTAAAAATAAGCAACCTAAGACAATAAGAAAAAATGGAAAACACAAGTCACATCCAATTTCCATATCACACTTGAGAGCTGGGGCTTGGCTCCCTAATTGTTAGCTCTTTCTATTGGAGTGCAAAGACACAAGCAGATCAGCAGAGGCACTCCTGCTTGCATCATACAACCAGGAGCCCCTCAGAACAGCAGGGATGCAGTTACTTTAGAAGTGGTATCAGAAATCCCGGGATAGACTGTGTGTGCATTTTTTTTTTTTTTTTAATCTAAAGCTATTGTGTTCTATTGTTGGTCCAGGTTTTTCTGTTGTCAGGCTTATTGCCATCAAGCCAAATACAATTTACCGATCTAATGCACTATTATTTAGTTATTTCTGGTTTTGTTATGAAGTGTGAAATAGATTATCCATACAGAGAGATTTTCCTGATTTCGACAAAGAATCTAACTTCTACTGTACAAGAAACTAGTTCTGAAGTCTCACAGCACCCTAAATTCTTTAGTGAGGCACTCACTGCTCCAAAGCTTACCCCAGATATGCACAAACACAAAAGCCCAAAAGTTCCTCTGGGCTCTTCTATGAGGCACAAACAAAGACGCCAATGCACCTTTGGAGTTCCCATCGGCTTTATTTCAAACCCATGACCATCATTCCTGATAATAAACACTACAGGTCTGATTCTAATTAAGAAAACCTAGTAAGCCAGTGTGACAAAATTCCTCTCCCCCACACAGACCCTAGATGAAACACTGTTAAAACAGGAAAGACTTTTTCTAACTTCTCACAGAAAAAAACAGGTTATATGTTCATTGTTTCTGCAGCATCCATCTAAGGATTACACATTAAATAGGCCAAGCCAGAAGCAAACCTCAGAAACTTCAGCCTTGCACAGGGAACAGAAAGCTTGCCTCCTGGTGACCGGGAGGAATCTTGAAATACAAGTACCCAATAAATGCAGCATGGGAAAAATAACTGGGGGAGACAGACAAATCATCCTGCCTCCCAACGGTGGCAAACTTCACAACAACTTTTTAAAAGCAACAAACTACATCATCGCAGCCTATATCGACAGACTGTATATGTTAATGCACACACGACTACCTGGCAGACAAGGGCTGTTTGCAAATGTTCCTCCTGAAATTAGAACAGGCCAGGGAACCCAGAGACTGCAGCTTTTCAACACTCTCTCTGCACTGTCAGAGAAGGTCATTTTGCCTGGTCACTTCTCTTCCACCCTGCATCACAGGAGTTTTCTACTTTCAGATTGCTCAACTTTCATATGCACTAGAGTAAAATAACTATTCAGCAACTTTATTCACCTTGGTTTAATTTTTTTTTCCCTTATGCAATGCCCAGGAAAAGCTGACACTAAGATTGTCTTAGGGCTTACAATCACAATCAGAAGAGAGGCGGGGGTAAAAGTCTTGTGTGAGAGAACCCACAGTCCTAAAAGAGAGAGAGAGAGGAGAGAGAGAGAGAGGTCATCCTATTGGGGCTCCTAGAACTTTTTCCCTAGGGAGACCACCCCTCGGGAACAAAAGTTACAGTTAAGTCACATGTTGGGCGTAGGAATAAGGAGGTTTTTCTTTTTCCTTTCTTATTTTTAAGCGCACTAATTACGGAGGTGTTCTACAGATCTGAAGACAAACTGGGTTCCTCCTACCAATTGAGATCGGCATTACATTGTCAAAAAGAAAGAGGGTGGGGGGGACCCAGGAGCCCAAACCCGGCTCGGCGGGAGAGGGGTGTAGCAAGGTTATGCTAAAGGGTACAGCTGCTGCCACGAGCTGCATCTCTTTCCTTCGCGCCCCAAATAATTCCCCGCAAGCCTAGCAACTGCACCAGCAGCCCCCAGGCGAGGGGGCTCCGATCGCCCAAGGGGAAGGAGGGGAACCGAATCATTACCTTAATGCTACACTGAGCAGGAGTCTCAGACATGTCTCACAGCGAGAGGGATCAGGAAGTTCTCAGTTTTTTTCCACTTTCCTTTCCTCTCCCCAACCCAGAAACGCTCGGCGGGGCAGCGGGACGCGGTCATTTAAGAAGTTTCTTGCAGCATCGCCAGCGGCGGCCGCCGGGGGGAGGGGGGTCTTCGAAGCGCACGGATCGGGCGCGCGGCGCGGGGGCGTGGGAGCCGGCGAGCACGGCGTGGGGTGTGCGGGTCGCGGCGCGGCGACCGGGGCGCAGCCGGCCGGCCTCGCGTGTCTCCTCCCACCCGCGGCCGGCGCGCCCGCCCCCGCCCTCCCCGCTGCGCTCGCTCACTCGCTCGCTCCCTCCCTCTCTCTCTCTCTCTTTCTCTCTGTCTCTCCCTCTCGAATGTTTTCCTTCCTGGAAGAGAGAAACTGAAAGGCAGAACTGAGAAAGCTCTCTGCTCATTGATCTTGAGAGTTTCAGGGCAGAAACTGACGTGAATTCCCAGCACCGGGCTCTGCCTCTTAAAGGAGCCACCAGGAAATAAAAGCTCGGGTTACGGCGGGCCGCGGGGAAATCAAAGGCGTGCGGGGGAGGGGCGCGGGGTGCCCACGGGGCGGCCCCGAGGAGGACGCCTTTGGGGGAACCTCACAGCGTGGCCCCAGGACTCTCAAGTCTAGTTCAATCCGCTCCCGCCTCCCCGGGCTGCACCTCCGGGAAACCTGGGGCACGCACAATGGGGGCTTTTCTGTGCGCTCCCCGGGGCGCAGATGCCACCCAGGGACCGCGGTCTAGGAAGGGGCTTTCCGGGAAAGACACGGCGCCGCAGGAGGAAGCGAGACAATGGCCTTTGTTCTGCACGGCGACCGCGGCCGCTTTAAGAGAATCCACCAGGAAATGGGAGCTCGGGTTACAGGCTGCGCACGGGGAAGTGCGGGGCACAACGCCGGAGACGGAGACAAAGCCGCGCGGCCGCGCTCGGGCCCGGGGACGCTGCGGGCGGGGGCTCCCCGCGACGGGGGGCGCCCCTCGGCCTGACCTCCCGCCTTCCCCGATTCGAAATCCCCCAGCCATTTAAAGCCACAGCGGCTGCTACCAACCGACGTAGGTGACTGGACTACAAAGTTGACAAGGCGCGTTCCTGCAGATCTTAGCCCTCCCCTGGGCCGTTGCTCGGGCTCGGTCATTGGTGGAGGGGACGGCTCAGGGGTCCTGCAGAGGAGGGGCAGCCAGAATTCTGGGGCTGAAGCGCTAGCCTTGAGCACCAGCGTTCTGATCGCTCTGTTTTTATTGCTATTTATAACCTCTTAAAATGCCCACTACAGAAGATAATGTTTAAATTCTAACTCGGCGAGCACATGCAGGATTTAATGTGTGGATCTATGATGTAGGACTAAATGCACTACCATTTTACCTTATAAATGTAAAAAATAAACATAAATACATGTGCGAATAAATGCATTCATGTTCCCTGCTGAGGACCAGTCTGATTTTCTAGACTCAAGACTCACCCTTGTATTCCCACTGCTTTCTTGGCCAGGTGTTGGGTTGGGGGGCAGGGCTGTTTTGAAACCAGGTCTAAGTCTCTCAGTGAGCCCTGACTGCCCAGGAACTCACTCAGGCTGGTCTGGAACTAGTAAGCCATTCTGCCTCCCCCCCACCCCCACCCCCGCATACTTTTCAGCATCATACAATGCCCTCAGACTTTCACAATCAGTACTTACGCTCATGCATTCATCAGGACACTCTGGATGATATTGTTAAAGGGCTGGGGTGGTAAGACACCCCATTGCTGATAAAATGGGCATGGGTGTTTTTGTTTGTTTGTTTTTTGTTTTTGTCTTTTTGGAACCTCTGGGCACCACAACCAGTTTAGTCATCTAGTAGTCATTTTCCCCAAGAGAACTTACCCTCTTGTAGACCAGCTCCCAACAAGTCTGCATTTACCCGTTCTTATTCCTCACAAATACCTACCTTTACTCCTATGTTTTTGTAGCTCTTTGTTGTTGGTCTTACATCAGGTTTTTTTTTTAATTTGTTTGTTTGTTTGTTTGTTTTGGGACAACAGAGTCTTACAATATAGATCAAACTGGCCTTGAGATCAGATCCATCTGCCTCCCCAGTTATGGGATTAAAGGTGTGTACAGTGGTACACCCAGCCAATTTTTAAATGTTCTTGAGCCCGTGGTCCAGATTGGCCTTGACTTAAAGCAGAAAGTTATCCCCAATTTTGGATTCTGCCACCACCTTCCAAGTGCTGGAATGACAAGCCTAAATGCAAGACTCACCTTTGTTCAATTAAGATTTTCATGAATATAAGAGGGTATGTACAGTAGTCTTTTGTTATCCATGAAGGATGTATAACAAGAAGCCCAGTGTGTACTTCAGACCACACACACACACACACACATATATATATATGTATAGGAGTATACATATATGCTCATATACAATAAAGGTTTTTTTATAAATTGAGCACAGTAAGAGAATAAACATAATTAATAATAAATCAGAGCAATTATATTCTACTATAATAAAAGCTAATAAAACATACTGCTGTGCTGAAAATTTCCATGTCCGTGGCTGACTGGGTAACTGGAGCTGGGGCAAACCAGATGGGGGACCTCTCTACAAAGAGTTTCTATAGGAAAACATTACATATTACATGTGCTAATTGGTGTTAGCTATGATGATTGCTTAACCTCACAGCTGAATTAACTTCCAACTTCCATTCCTGACATGTCTTGGCCTTCTCCTGGTGATTCATAGAGGTGGCAGTTTGAGGTAGAATGTCTGTGGTTCCAAAGCAAAGTATATAGCAACAGCTATAGCAAAAGCTGCCTTTAGCCCATGGTTGACAGGCTTTGCAAAGGGCCTTTTAGTAAATGCTTTAAGGTTTGTGGGACAAAAGGCAAAACTGAAGACTGTGTAAATACCTATATAATTAAAAAACTGGAAAAGCCCCATATTTTTGAACAGTATTTTCAATGCAGGTCTATTAATGAAAGGAATAAAATTCTCTTTGTGGGGAATAATGTTTGCTGACCTGAGGTTCAAAGCAAGTATTGTTCTTGTAGCCCAGGCTCGCTTCTAATCTACACTACCGAGGATGACCTTGAGCTCCCAAGTCTAACCTCATGCCTGCCTTATTTAACACTGCCTTTCCATGGGCATTGCAGCATGATTCTGAAGGCCCTCTTCACCCAGACAGTTACCACCACGTGTTCATGGGAATCCATGAGTGTGTGACTTTTATTTGACTTTATTTCTCTGGAGACATTTTTAAAATTCTATTAGAACTCTATGAATATTCTCATAGCATGTCCCCTTGGGTAGCTGGATGATTGTCACTTGTGCCAAAGGGATTTTACTACAGTGTACATTTTGCGTATAAGCTCTGTTTTCCGTGCAATTTTAGGCTGAATTCATGACAAAACATTATCAGGTTTGTAGCAGAAGCAAATTTCCAAAGCCATCCATTGACCAGAAGTACCATATTTAAGAAACTCACTTCATCCAGCCACTCTGAGTGTCACGGAATTTGAGTCTCTTGTCCGTTTCCTGGCTTCTTTTGGCTGCATTGGACATTTTTATATTTCTGCTCACACTCTATCTTTCTAATGTTAAATGGAATAGTTGCTCTAGAAATCTCAATTTGCATCATTTAAAATTATTATTATTATTATTGCTATTATTATTATAGTGTATATGTATGAATGTAGCCAGACACATGATATAGTGCATATGTGGCAGTCAGGGGACAACTTCAGGGGATCAGTTTTCTCCAACCTTCATTTAAGTCCCAGCATCAAACTTGATCTCCAAATGTTCATGGTCAGTGCCTTTACCTGCTGAGCCATCTCACCAGCCCTCAATTTGCATCTTTCATTATCACCATCCATCTTCAAATAAAGTATCTGTGGCCCGGTGTGGTGGTGCAAACCTTTAATCCATTGCTTCTCAGACCTCTTTGTGGAATCAAATGACCGTTTCACAGGGGTGACAGATCTGATATCATGCATATCAGATAGTTACGATGAGTCATAACAGTATCAAAGTTACAGTTCTGAAGTAGCAACAAAAGTAATTTTATGGTTGGGGGTCCTCACAGCTTGAGGAGCTGTATTTCAGGATCTCAGCATTAGGGAGGCTGAGAACTAGTGCTTTAATCCCAGTGTTTGGGAGACAGAGGTAAGCAACAGCACAACTCTGAGAGTTCAATACCAGCCTGATCTACATAGAGAGTGTCAAGCCAGGGCAACAAAGGGAGACACAGTCTGTAAAAAGGAAGCAAGCAAACAAAAATAATGTTACTGTGTCAATAATATACATGTAAGAAATTAATAATTGCAAGCAAACAAAACTAATGTTACTGTCAATAATATACATGTAAGAAATTAATAATTGCATAATTCCATCTGTTCTCCTCCTATCTTCTGTGACACTACAGTCTTATGTTTTACTTCTCCTCTTATAAAATATACCTACCTTACATTGTAATGTTTTTATATGTGGAGATGTATAACTGTGAAAATATGTCTCTCCTTAACTTGTGCAGATATTTCTCTTTTCTGCTTTTTTCATTATTATTTCATACAAACTTGGCTTTCCACCTAATATTTCCCTTTGGCCTCAAGCATTTTTTTCAGAGTGTTTTAGTGATGAACTCTATCAAGTTTGGTATATCTGAGGGTGCATTTACTTCATATTCATTTATGAAGGATATTTTCACCATATATAAAAGTGAAAATGGTTGATCATTTTCCCTCTTGACAATTTTTTTCTAACATTTTTTAATCTTTTCTTTTTTATGTGTATGGATGTTTTGCCTGTATGTAAGTCCGTACACCAGGTACATGCAGTGCCTAGAAAAAGACATTAGATCTAGAGTTGTAGACCCTTATGAGCTACCATGTGAGTCCTGGGAATTGAACCTCTGTCTTCAGGAAGGGCAGTCAAAACTGCTGAGTGACTTCTCCAGGCCTTCTCTTGTCAATTTAAGCATGCTGTCCTCCTCCTGTCTCCAATTCTGCCCCCCCCACCAAAAGTGTATTTCAATGTTTCTCCCTGCTCACTCCCCAGGTCCAGCTACACAGACCCTTCCTTGTGTTTCCACCCAGTTTCTTTTTCCCTTCATATCCCATCTATCCTTCCCTCATCCTTCCACACCACCTATTTTTTCAACCCTCTCTTGGTATCCTTCCTGGATTTTGTTAGACTTTACCCATATTTACATCAATTGATATGCTTTACAGGCTAGGATCCACCTATGAGAACATGTTGCTGAGTTTGGGTCACCTCGTTTTAAGAGTGTGCTTTCCAGATCTATCAGTTTACCTTAAATTCTATTATTCTTTCCTTTCTTTCTCAGTACTGTATAGGGGCTGGAAAGGTGACTTGAAAGTTAAGAATACTCACTACCCTCAAAGGGACCCAGGTTTAGTTCCCACCACCCACAAGGCAAGCTCATAACTGTCCGTAACTCTAATTACAGGGGATTCAGCATTGTCCTCTGATGTCCATGGACATTACACGTTTGCATGATGCACTTACAAACATATAGGCAAAAACGATAAAGATAAATAATTCTTTAAAAATCCCATTGCATGTATGTCCCACATTTTAATTTGCATTCATTTATTGGTGGACATCTAAGTTAGTTCCATTTTCTTGCTCTAATGAGTACAACAGAAATAAACATCATTTTGGTAAACCTAACTTAATAGTTTGTATATGGCACACTAGATGTGGTGTGTTTTTCCCTGTGGCTGCTCTAAAGATCTCTAAATTTGATTCAGAATTCTGGCTATGACATAGTTGTCTTTGCAGTATTCTGACTGATATTGGCTGCAGCTCATGGAACTGTGGGTTGATAATTTACTATTCATTTTCAAAAATTCTCATTTATCATCTCTATGAATACTTTATCTGCCTGTTTTCTCTTTTCTTTCCTCTTAATGCTTTGACAATAGAAATATGATACAATTTCATAAATCTCAAATACTCTGTTCTTTTTTCTTCTATTTCAGCTTGTTTTTCTGTTTATCTGTTTTCAAGTTTTTCAATTTTGATTTTCCCCATTTTACTATCAAACATATATAATTGTTTACTTCTAATGTGTATATGTATTCCTATTTGTTTTCTTTGAAAACTTCCCATGACTTTTCTCAGATTGCCCATCTCATTTGTATGTAACCTCTACCTCTTGTTTTATGTCCTTTAGATTTTTAAAATGTATTTTATATAGATGGGTGTTTTGCCTGTATGTATGACTGTGTCCCACATTCTTGCCTGGTGCCTTGCAGAGGCCTGAAAAGGACAGATCCCATGGAACTGTAGTTAGGAATGTGAAGCACTGTGTAAGTACTGGGAATTGAACTCCAGTCCTCTGGAAGAGCATCCTCCCGCTCCAGCCCCTTCTTTGCATTTTTGCAATAGATGATTATAAAACATAGGCTACTTTAGTTAACTTCTACTTATTATTGTAGAATATTAGTATAAAATTGTTACACTCATTTATGCTGTAGATTATTTGTTTAATGATGCAAAGATATGTACATTCTTTTATGTTACAATTGTTTAACTCTGTGAAGCTGCTTTACTTTGCCTGCCTAAAGCACCCGATTGGTCTAATAAAGAGCCAAACTCCCAGTAGCTAGAAAGGAGACAGAAGTAGGTAGGCTGACAAGGAGAAAGAATAAATAGGAGGAGGAACCAAGAAAAAAAGAGGGGGATGCCAGGAACCAGCTGCCCAGCCACCCAGCCAGCCACTGAGTGAGAATGAAAGAAGGACATACAGAATAGATGAAGATAAAAAGCCCAGAGGCAAAATGTAATTAACGAGAAACAGGATCATTTAAGTCAGAAAAGCTGCCTAGAAACAAGCCCAGCTAAGGCTGGCATTCATAAGTAAGAATAAATAAGTCTCCATGTCTTTAGTTGGAAGCTGGGTAGTGGGCCCCAAAGAGCAAGCAAACAAAAAAATACAACGGATGTTTACTTACTTAACCTCTGAGTCGCATTTTCTCATTTTTGTGTATGTATGCAAATATTTTCTAGAGAAGATTTCTGAAAGTATGGAAGACCATCAACTAGATATCAGGCCACTAGATGTGAATATGATCTGAAATAGACCTGGGTTTCAGCTTCAAAGCAATGTTAGTTACATTCAGTTTACTATCCATGCCTTCAATTATTTTGAAGATGAGATCAGGACTTTCCTTATAAAGAAATGTTACCTTAGCACTATTGTAAGCTTTCTGCCCTGCCTGGCATCTTCCTCATCATCTTATCTTGGAGAAGTGTTTCTCTTCTCTCCTTTCCCCAACCATTCCTATCAGTCTTCTCGAGTGGGGCTGTTTAGTGGGAATTTCACCTCAGTTCTCCTGTTCTAGATCTATTAGCTGTAAATCCATGGATCCCACCGTTTCTTCACTGCCTTTGCATTTGTGGTCCAACTCTGGTCATTAGTAAATACCTGTCAGTGAGCTACTTTGCCTTATGCTTGAAGCTTGTATTACTTACTTCTTGGTTACTGTGATAAAATGTCTAAAACAACTTGTCGGGGGAGGAAATTTATCTTATGGGGGTGGGGAGCGTGCAGCCTGTCATGATGGGAAGGATATAGTAGCAGAAGCATGAAGCTGGTCTGTTGATCAGGAAGTACAGAGATCACTTAATCTGCACATAGTAGAGAAGGAGTGTGGGGGGGGAGGGATCAGGAGCGGGGAGAGGGAGAAGGCAGCTGGACATGAACTTTTTCCAGTAAGGCACCTGATTTCAAGTTATACTACAGAACCGTAGTAGTAAATGCAGTATGATATTGGTACAAAGCAGACACAGTGATCAGAATTAGAACTGAGGACACAGATATAAAGACACACACCAACAGGCACCTGTTTTTGTTTGTTTTACTTTTGATCAAGATGTCAAAAATGCACACTGGAGAAAAGACAGTGTCTTTAACAAACAGTGCTGGGGAAACTGTAGGTCTTATATGTGGACATATGAGACTCTATTCTTCTCTCTCACACTAAATACAAAACCATTGCAGAATGATCAAAGGTCTCAGTGTTAGACATGAAACTTCTCGGCAAGTAAAGAATTTCTAAAGAAGACATGGGTCACCCAGGGACCAATGATCAACAAGTGAAACCTTGTGAACCTAAAAAGCCTCTGTACTGGCAGTAAAGCACAAATCAAGTGCAGAGGTAGTGCACAGACAGGGAAAGCCAATCTTTGCCAGCTATGTATCCGACAGAGGATTGGTGTCTAGAATATACAAAGAATAAAACAAAACAACCTAAACACCAATAATAAAAACAAACCAGTAAATAGGTATGCTATGGAACTAAACAGAATTCTTAGAAGAAATTCAAATAGGAATTAGGATTTTTTTTTAGAAATGTTTACCTTTCTAGCTATCAGGGAAATGCAAATTAAAAGCTACTTTGAAATTTTATTTTGCCCTTGTCTGAATGACTCATATTAAGGAAACAAATGACAGTGGCAGGTGTAAAATAAACTTTCAAGCTTTTGGTCAAGGATGTCCTAAAGACACCCCATAGAGACTATTGCCATTGCTCTTGGTTGCATACATGAACTTGGTGGTAAGACTCTATTGCTGAAGACATCACACAGTTTAATTCAAGACATGGAGAAATAAAGTTGATACTTACCAAGAAGCTTTCTCCCTGCTGGTTAGATTTCATAGTACTAAAAGATGCTGTGTAGGTTGCTCTGGGCGGATGGGGAGTCCTCAGTCCTCTTACTCAACATGAACACTTCAAGCAAGACTTTACCATGGGTGCAATAGTGACAAAGATGTTATAGGGCTCACCAATTACTTTCTGATTGGCTTTAAGGTCTGTTACTCCGAAGGAAACACATGCCTGATTTTGAAAATCTAGCCAAGATCCCATTTTGGAGGAGCTCAGAGGTTCCCCAGGGAACCTAATAATAACTACTATTATTTTCTAAATGGACATAGTATCAAACTGCCCTCTAAATTTTTATCTCTATACCCATAGATTAGTGTAACTCTCTGGTGTGGGATAACATTTTTAAACATTTTTGTTATTTGTATTGGTTTAATAAAATACTGATTGCTTCATAGCCAGGCACAAAATAGAGGCAAGACTGGAATTTGTGAAGAGAAAAGTCAGAGCAGTAGAAGGGAACCAGATGCAAGATAAGAATGCAGAATTGAAGCAAATGTACCAAGCAACGTGGCTAAACATACATAAGAATTACCTATTAATTTAAGTGTAAAAGCTAGATGGTAATATGCTTGAACTACTGGCCCAGCAGTTACCATAACATTAAGCCTCTGAGTTAATTATTTTATAAGCATCCGGGAAAGAGATTCATCCAGGACCTCAGGGCTAGGTGGGACAAAGAAATTTTGGCTATACTCTGGCCTTATCAAAAAAGTTTCTTTGTGTAGGGGATTACAAGGTAGAAGGTGTGGCTGTGGAATGTTAAGCCTCTGATAAGACATCACACTGATCTCCACAAGTCTCAGAACCATCTTAGAAGAAAGGATGGAAAAAACTGTAAGAGACTGAGGTTGGGGAGGACCAGACAGAAACTGTCTTCTGGAAGTGACAGGACAGATACACTCATGAACTCATAGCAGCTGTACTTGTCTACACAAGATCAAGCCTCTTAACATTATTCTAGCAGTAAGTGCAGGGGACATTGTTCATCTCTACCCCTAACTGAGGAGCTATTGATGGCAGTTGGTAACTGTGGTGATATTTTGTTTATGCTCTAACAAATAAAGCTTGCCTGGAGATCAGAGGGCAGGGATAGCCACTAGTTAACAATAGAGGCCAAGCAGTGGTGGCTCACACCTTTAATCCCAGCACTAGGGAGGAGGAAGCAGGAAGATCAGGAGTTCAAGGCCACCTTGGGCTATGTGGGATTCAACCCCAACTAAAAGTGAAACAAAGCCAGGTTCAGGCTGTGGCGGCTTATGCCTTTAATCCCAATACTAGGGAGATGGTGGCAGGAAGTAATATGACTGGTCAAACAGAGGAATATAAGGTAAGAGAAGCAGGAGCTCACCCCTTTCAGACTGAGGAGTCCTGAAGGCTGTGGCTGGCTCTTTTGTCTCTCTGATCTTTCAGCATTTACCCCTATATCTGACTCTGGGTTTTTATTATTAAGACCAATTAGAATTAGAGCTACACAGCGGTTAAGAGCACCGTCTGCTCTTCCAGAGGACCCCGGTTTGGTTCCCAGCACCCACATGGCAGCTAACAACTGTCTGTAGTTCCAGTTCCAGGCAAGCACCAAGGCAAATAAATAAATAAATAATAAATAAATAAAGTAAAAAAAAAAAAGAATTAGAGCTACAGGTAACTTCTTGGGGGAATCAGTTTTCTTTTAGAATGTGTCTCCTGATAGGTTGATCATGCTTCAGTGAATAGTCCCATATATAGTTGGCACAAATTTGATTCAGTGGGTTATAGAAGAATAAGAAAAAGGAGAGGAGGAAGAAGAAAAAGAAAAACATATGAAGTTGGCATGAGATAAAAGAATGGTTCTGAAAAGAGTTATGGAGAGAAGCAGGGGTGAATGTGCTCAAAATACATTGTGTGTACATTGTACTAGCTAATGTTACGGCAGCTTGACACAGAGTCATTGGAGAGAAGTGAGCCT
Organism: Sigmodon hispidus; assembly: GCA_004025045.1. NCBI lineage: Eukaryota > Metazoa > Chordata > Mammalia > Rodentia > Cricetidae > Sigmodon > Sigmodon hispidus. The sequence goes on from PVIH01005343.1 coordinate 74,889, forward strand.
CAGCTGAGAAAATACAGCTGTAGGTGAACCTGTAAGTCAGTGGTTTTAAACCTATGGATTGTGACCCCTTTGGGGCTCAAACAACCCTCTCCATAGGTTACATGTCCAATATTCTGCATACCAGATATTACAGTTATAAAGTAGCAATAAAAATAATCTTATAGTTGGGTCACCACCACATGAAGGGCTGTATTAAATAGTCTCAGCATTAGGAAGGTTGAGAACCACCATTGTAGGGTATTTTCTTACTTAGTGATTGATGTGTGAGGGCTCAGCCTGTTGTGGGTGATGCCATCCCTGGGCTAGTGGTCCCAGGTAGTATGAGAAACAGGCTGAGCAAGCCCTGATGAACAAGGCAAGAAGCAGCTCTCCTCTATGGCCTGTTTGAGTTCCTGTCCTGACTTCCTTCAATGAACAGTGATGTGAAAGCATAAGTCAGAAAAACCCTTTCCTCCCAAGTTAATTCTGTTATGATGTTTCATCACAGAATAATAATCCTAACTAAGACACATGCATAAAATTCTCAAAGAATTAGTAAAAACCATTATATATGTTTTAAAAAAAATCAAAGCCCACCCCTAGTGATATACTTCCTCTAGCAATACTCTACTTCCTAAAGGTTTCATAGCCTTCCCCTGTAGTGCCGCCAGCTGGGGACAAGTGTTTATATACACCAGCCTATGGGGGACATTATCATTCAAACCACCACATATTGCTGGAGTTCAGCATGTGAGGTCAGCCCACACACTGCCATCGAAATGTGTTCAGATGAAGCTGGTTTCCCTTTGTCATGTGTCACACACAGTAGAGAGTCACACACAGTAGGTCCCAGTGCAGATCTTCTCTCCCACAAGAGGACTGATGGCCTCGGTAGTTCCAGTCATTATGTTTCACTGTGCACTTGTTTCTCTTAGGGTTATTCTTAAAAGGCTACAATTATATAGATTATCTGGTTTGTTCTGTGTGTTAGAAAGTAAATTACAGTCTCTTTTGACCTTCTACACACAAACCAGAAGAGAAACTGGCCTGCGCAATCTTCATCTGCCAAAAAAGAGATGGGGAATGGCAGACAGTGCAGAGAAAACATGGCAGATATGTGAAAATGTAAAATTGGGTATCTATATATGACATGAAAGCAGAAGCAGAGCCGTTGAGCAGAACAGAGAGGGATGGAGGATAGTTGGGAGACAGAGAAGGTATGGGGTTGAATGAGTTCAATACATAGTATATGTGTGTGTGAACGTGTCCTTACGAAAACACCATGAATACATGTGAAAAAACTTAAAGACTGTTTAAATACTTACACCCTTTACTGTAACTTGATGTTGTACTTGAAAGATGAAAATAGTAATATTTCAAACAATATAAACTGCAATAACAAGACTATCTTCATCCCTGTGCTAAACCAGGAATTCCCCAGGTTTTTCTTTTCCCCTTCCTGTCTGTCTTTCCTGTTAGATGCAAGGCCTCACTCTGTAGTCCAAGTTACTGTGACAATCATCTTCTCTCATCCTTCCAGGAACTAAGATGCAGATATGAGACACCACACACTTGTAGGCATGCTTCTTTAAGAAAGAAAGATGTCAGTTTAAAACTGGATTTTTAAACTGTTGACAATCAGTGCTCTAAACTATATGTATGTGAGAGAATATTTGCTTTATTATATAATTAGTGTGCAGTTGAAATCAGGGAAGCAGGTGTGTGTGTGTGTGTGTCTGTGTGTCTGTGTGCCTCTGTATGTGTGTGTCTCTGTGTCTCTGTGTGTGTGTCTATGTGTTTGTGTGTGTGTCTGTGCCTCTGTGTGTGTCTCTGTGTGTATGTCTGTGTGTGTAGGGTTAGGGTTAGGGTTAGGGTGTGTGTATTCAGCCTCACTTTAAGCTTCCGACTGCTGCTGTAATATGTAGGGCAGTTGGTTAGGAAGAGATGAATGGAAAGCATATGAAATTAATAACAAGCTAGAATTCAAAAGTATGAAATAGAACCCAGGAGTACAGACTACAGTCCATGTCCATCCTGATAGCCTGAATGTCCCAAAGAAGCTGAGCCCTTCTGTTAGTAAACACACATAGCTGATGTGGGAAACGCAGGGACTGGGGGACAGTCCTGCTGCAGATGCTTCACTACCTCATCTGATGAGGCTAGTGAGGTAGCTACCCTATTCTTCCAGACCACACAAGCCTCACAGCTTATCACCGCAAAGCTTTGGGGAACAGAATTCTGGGAATGTAATTCACCTCAGCCAGGTTGTCATATTACAGAGTCTTTTCACATATTAATCAGCGTTCCTTCAACCTACTCTCCAGCAGTTCTAATTTTAGAACTTTCTGGGCCTTCTGTCACATCTTTTCCACCTTTCCTCATCGTCTTCCCTCTGCTTTTCCACAGCTTCCTCTGCTCCTTACCAGGCCACCATACTGCCAGCCTCCATGAATGAACTTCAAGATAGATTTTGACATACTGATTTCCGGAGCACTGTGTACATGGCCAGTCTGTCTCCCAGTCTGTCTGCTCTGCTCATGTTCCTCTTGATCTCTGAAAACATCTTCTAGAAGCAGTGTTTCTCCAATGTGGATTACCACTGTGCCCCTCTTCCACAGAGCTTCTATAATAAGATTCAACCCATGGAGGAACTGTTTTTTGTAAGTTCCAGAATCTAATGCCTGAGAACCTGGAGTTTCAAGGCCTGAGAGCAAAGGATATTCCAGCTGAAGAAGAAATGTGTGTTCTTCCTCCATTTTGCCAGTCTATGCATCCCCTCCCTCATGGAATAGTGAAGTGCCCTTAACCACAGGGATTAGAACTTCTTTACCCAATCCACTAAGGTTTTGTTGAAATAACCTCACAGGTCTATACAGAAATAATATTTTATCTGACTTCTGAGCTCCCCTGGCTTATGCAGGTTGACATGTAAAATCAATCATCATATACCTTTTTATCACTCCTATTTTTGTCTTTAAATTTCGTCCTATGTTACTCAAGGTTCCATATAAACACATGGTGCATGAAACTTTTCTGTCAAGTAAAACCTGAAAATCACCTCTTTTGAAAATGCGTCTTACATTACTATAAATAGAAGACATCTGAGAGATAAGGTATTAGGATGTTGCAGTGACTTCATTATGCAGGACCTGCTCAGCCACCCACTAATTATAACCTGGCAGAACAGAGAAGGCACTCCCTTTATCAATGTGTTAAGAAATATATTATCTAAACTAGCATCTTTTCTATAGTCACCATTAATGCTGCCATTAAACTAGGTTTCTCTGATTCACTGAGAAGGTGACACATTGGAGTGATGTTGCTCAGCCATCTTAATCCCAGTGACAAAGGGTTGTCACAGTGGACAACAGGTAAAGTGATTATCAGAGGGGTATAATGTTTTATATTGACTAGTAGATTTTTCTGTACTTTCATGAAACAACTGGGCAGTCTACAAATTCTGATTTGTTTTGTGATACATAAACATCCCAACATAACGTGTGCGCGCGTGCGCGCGCACACGTATGCACACACACACACACACACACACACACACACTATGTGTGCACATACACTTTGGAGATACAGCCCTAAGTCCAAAGAAGAAAAGACTGGCTTAAATTCCTAGCAGACCACTATAAACCCTCAACTTATTTCTCATGGAGGGGATGCCAGGTTTTTTGAAGAAGAAAGCTACTACTCTGTCATAAGTGGAAATAACAAAACTTCCTACAGCCCATTCCCAGAGTGACTGTGCATAGTGACAAGGAAACTAACTGGGACATTTGGATTGTCATATACTACTTCTATAGTGGCATTAATTCTGCCCCCAAACACTAGGTTCACACCTGCTGGGATAGAGTTTAAGAAGTCAGGGAATACAAGGCCTTTGGCTTGAGCTCAAATCACAGTGACCTGGTGGATATTTGAGTCTATCACATCATTATTTTCCCAGTTGTGAAATGCAGAGTTGGGATATTCTGTCAATGGGCTTTTCAAATTGATTGTCTAAATGATAAAGTGAGAACCAGAGAAAGAAGTTTCTAGAATTGTCTTTATTGGTGCAAATGATGAACCAAAGGTGATACAGGATGCTTGGGGGCATTTATGAGACTGATATCACTACAGAAGTCATGGGGTGGATGATGCAGAACACAGAAAGCAGCAGCAAATAGCTAGAGAATGAGAAATAAGTTTTATTGAAGCTCAGGGACTTTGAGCCTCAGTGGATTCCCCTATGTTTTTGGACATGGTCAGGATAGGTCATGCGTAGTGGGTACATGCCTATAACTCTAACCTGAGAGGGCTGGAAACAGGAAGATTGGGAATTTGAGAGCAGCCTAGGCTAGACGGAAAGATCCTGTGTCAAGAAGCTAAGCAGAAATAAAGCAGGAGATAAATCATTCAAAGATGAATAAGTTACAGCATCAAGCCCCTCCTACTACCTAAAGAAAGAGTCACAACATTTAATGGGCTTCCAATTTTGAATTTGAGCTAATATTAGAGAAAGTTTTGTAATTTATTCCCAAGCAGACTTGTTCCATGGCCTCTTAGATAACATTTTATTTGTTTTTGGTGTTTTGAATCAGGATCTCTTTATGTAGCCCTGGTTTTCCTGAAACTCACTTTGTAGACCAGGCTGGCCTTGAATTTACAGAAATTTTCCTGTCCCTGCCTCCCAAGAGATTAAAGGTGTGCATCACCACACCTGATTTCAAGGAGACATTTTGGGTGTGTGTGTGTGTATATGTGTGTGTGTGTGTGTGTGTGTGACAAGGATGTTATCTAAAACCTTTTTGAGGAATTTGGAGCTGAGTCACAAGGCAGACTTATAAGATTTTGGAACATAGCTATGACATATTTCAAAATAACCATTCTCTTTTTAAGAAATAGTTCCTAGTTTGTTAGTCTCAAGAAAGACTGAAAGCCAGGTGTGATGGCCCACACCTTTAATCCCAGCACTTAGGAGGCAGAGGCAGGCAAATCTCTATGTTTGAGGCCAGCCTGGTCTACTGAGTGAGTTTCTGAATGGCCAAGGCTATTCACAGAAAACCCTGTCTCAACAAAACAAAACAAAGAAAGACCAAATGTTTGATTTGAACTACCAAGTTACTCTGTAAGCTGCCCACTGTAAATGTGGTGGTTGACCCACAAAGCTAAATGGTAGTCATGCATGGTTGTACTCCATCATCAGTTGAAGTTGTGAATGACAGATTGGATTTAAGCAGTCCCCAAAAGTACAAATATGAGCAACTGGCTTAGATTATTATGACTTTTTATTTTTTGAAAGTCTCATATACTCTGGGCTAGACCCCTGCAGGCAGAGCTGATCTTGGACTCCTAATTCTGCTGCCTTCACTTTCCAAGTGCTAACATGACAGGTATTTGCAATACTCAGTACATATGGGTCTTATTTTTTATGAAGCTTCTCCTTTTTCTTCGTCTATATCTTTGTCTCCATGAGAAGTTCTTTATGCTTACTTCACTAAGGAAGAAAGAGTTGAGGGCTGGTTAAAGTTGGTTTTTGTACATGCCAGCACCATCTACAAGCACACCCAGGAGTGGTATCAGTGACAGTGCTTATGAGGAAATTCTACTAATGAGCTGACCTAGATATAGATTTGCTTTTACTACCTGGAATGAGCTGTGAAAAACAAACAGACAGACAAATGAACAAACACAAAAAAACCATTTCTATACAGAGAATAGGTCATGCACCTTTCAACATTCCTGAATGTATTGCCTCTGACCAGAACACTGAATTCATATCAAACAAAGAAGAACACTGAACTAGTAATCTCAGAATTAAGTGCTCCATTCCTTTGAGGTTGTTCTGAAGGACCAGCAATTTGGTGAGTTGTGTGGTCAGTTGGATGGCAACTTTCAGAGAATATCTTTCAGGGCCTGACCTGTGCTCTGGCAGGCAGCTTCCTATGGGGGTTTTCCACCTTAGGTTGAAGAAAGAAAGGAAGGAAATGGGGTTGTTTCTTCTTATTTCTAAGAGTCTCTTAGCAATGCTTAGGCTTCCAGTCCTCTCGACTCATGCTTTGCTGATTTACAGTCTTACTTCCCACAGAAGAGGTATTTCTAATGGCAGAGCAACCACAGTGCTAGCAAATTGAGATGACAGCCTGACGACTTGGAACTTCTCATGTTCCTGAACTTCCTGGATTGGAGAAGAAAAAAACAAAACAGATGACTTACAACACTAGCTACTATGATTGATTAATGTGATGTGAGTTTTCTACTACACTGTAGGAATTTGAGGTGATGTTTCTGGACCTGGGCAGAGCCTTTGGAGATAACTCTTCATGTGTCCATGAGAAGAAAAAGAAAAGTTATATATCCATGAAAAGGAAGAAGAAAAAAGCAAGTTGGAGACTTCAGGGCTATGGCTTAGTGCTTGCTTACAGAGTAAACATGAGGCTCAGTCTTTAATAATGGAAGAGGAAAAGGAAAAAGGTATTGACTGAATGTGTTAGTATATACCTCCTGAGTTAACAGGAAACCAGGGGATCATGAATTTGAGGCTAGTTTGGACTCCGTAGCAAGTTCAAATCAGCTTAAGCTAAATATTTGGGCCTGTCTCAAAAAAGAAGGGTTGGGGGGTGTATTTCAGTGAGAGCTTGCTTAGCATGTACAAGGCACTGGATATGATCTCCAGCAACACGCACTCACTCACACACTCGTGCAAGCACTCCAGAAAGCTATAATAACCCAATTGTCTTAGTTAGGGTTTCTATTGCTATGAAAAGATACCATGATCACAGCAACTCTTATAAAGAAAAACATTTAATTGGGGTGCCTTGCATACAGTTCACAGGTTCACACTATTATCATCATGGTAGGAAATGGTGACATGCAGGCAGACATGTTGCTGGAGCAGGAGCTGGAAGTTAATACATTTAGCAACAGGAGTGTGGTCTGTCTCACTGGGCATTACTTGAGTATATATGAGACCTCAAAGTTCACCTCCACAATAACACATTTCTTCCAGCAAGACCATACCTACTCCAACAAGGCCACAGCTCCTAATAATGCCACTCCCTTTCAAAGCACCATACCAGCGCAGCATGATTCCAATTGCTGGAGGTCCTGCAAGTATACTGGTTTGGGTCAACCTTCAGGAAAGCTGCGGTGTGTGTTGCATTACAGCAAAGAACATCGAGTAAATGGTGGACAAGGGAATGAAGGTCATCAGCTACGTGCATGTGATCCTAAGCAGAAACAAAGATGCTAGAAGTTATAATTGTGCTTTTTATTTGCTAGGGTCATGTTCAAATATGCATGCACATATGGGTATCACTCTTTTCTTTCTTCACCTTTTGCTTTCAGGTGTTAACTTTGTGCATTAGTGGTTAAGTCACAGATTATCAAAGGGGAAGTGAGAATCAGATGAAAGACAAAAGGATCTCATCCAAATGTGGATCTCACTTTTTCATCCTTTAGGAAGGGAAGTTAAACACATTGTCTTTTCAGTTTGATGAGATCCAGTTGCATCTTGTAAATGAAAGCACAGTTATCATTGTTTGAAAACGGTTAAAAGCATATGGATTGTTGGTGAATTAAAGAAGAGGTCTACACTGATGATCTGCTAACATGAAGGATGTTTTTTTCTCATAATTTTGAGTTTTAGATGTCTAGAGAAAGAGCATGTATGCTGGGTTACAGATGTCTGTCATGTCATCTATTGTGATGGGTAAACACCAAAGCCCTTGTTTAATCTGTGATGTCCCAGCTTTCATATCAGCTCATAGAGGCAACCTCTCATAAGCCTTTCCCAAGACTTCCTCTTTAGAGATCTCACATGGGCAAGTGGATATGAGTGGACAGTTCAATTTCCTCACAATTTTCAACTTGCCTACCTGACATTATTTCTATTGGATTGTTGTTGACCACTCAAGTAACACTTAATGAATTCTGTTCATTTGATAGGAATTGTGGTAGTTTGAATAGAAATGGCCCCCATGGCCTCCTAGATTTGAATGCTTGGTCACCAGGAAGTGGCATTGTTAGGATGTGTGGCCTTGTTAGAAAAAATGTGTCACAACAGTGAGCTTTGGAGCTTAAAATGCTCAAGCCAGGACCATTGTGTCTTTTCCTGTTGACTGTAGATTGAGATGTAGAACTCTCAGCCTCTCCAGAACCATGTCTACCTGTGTGCCACCATGCTTCCTGCCATGATGATAATGGCTAAACCTCCAAACTTGTAAGCCAGCCCTAATTAAATGTTTTCCTTTATAAGAGTGGCCATGGACATGCTGTCTCTTCACAGTAATAGAATGTTGACTGAGACAGGGATGTATCATTTTTCCATAGTGACTGTCTTTCTCCACCAAATGTCTAAACTCAAGGATTTAAACACATTTCCTTTATTGCCATCTTTGACAATTTTTCATATCCTAATATACAATAGCTTTGCTCTTGTTTATTATATAATATTTATTAAATGTCCATTATTATTTCTTCATTTGTTTCTTAATTATGTAAACTATGGTTTTCACTTGAATTTCCAAGAATGTGGGATTATTTATCTTTGAACAGTCTCATAAGAAACTGTTTCTTGGTATTGGTATTCTGAATTTTTCTGGAATATTTTATGTTTGGTGCAGATATCAACAACCTTTTTGTAAATAACTGGAATGTAAGTATGATAACCTTTGTCATCCACATCTTCTTTACATTGTATCAATTTTTACTTTATATAACTTGGTCCTACTCATTAATTATATATGCTTAAAAATTGTCTATCTTCATGATGATTTAAACTTTTTTTAAAAAAAGCATTACAAATATCTCTGTTGTTGTTTGGTCTCTAACTTGTGGGGTTCCTGAGAGGTGATTGGGGGGTTGACTCCATCAACTCCATTTTGGGTGATCCTGTGATGAGTTCATTCCTGAATGGGCTGTTAAGAGGTGGGCCAGTGCTGGAGGAAGTGGTCATTTGGTGGAGAAGTAATGTCTTTGAAAGGTATTTGGGGACCTTTAGAGATTCATCTGTCTTTTTCTGCTACCTGACCTCTGCCACACCCTCATATGTTCTAGATGTTCTATTATTCTCCACTGTACCACAGCCATGGAGCCAGCCAAGTATAGGAGAGGAGCCAAGACAAATGTTTCCTCCTTAAGTTTCATATCTCAGGTATTTGGTCATAGCAATGAAATACTGAACAGTCTCTGTTCATGCCTACTAGTGTTAAAGTTTTAACATCCATAATTTCTGTTAAGATACAGACACAAATTAACTTGCTCCTGGATTTATTTGCCTATTGCATCCTCCCTCCCCAACATTTTTGTCTTTTAATTTTCAAAGTGTATTTGTTCTAACATTTTCGATGGGTCTCTTCTGAACATGCTATAACCAGTTTTTAAAACTTTACCTTGACATCACTTGGGTTTTGATTTATGAGTGTCATAACTTGTGTATGTGACTGTACATGTAGCTGGACCTATTTACCAAGTCACTTTTGAATTTCTATTTGTCCTACATTTTCCTGGTTTTCATTTTTGCTTTTAGGGCAGATAGTAATGATCAACAAATATTCCTCACTCTGTACTTTTTGGTGAACAAGGTGGGTAATCTTAAGAATAGATAGGAGAGTGACATATATCACTTCTTTTTTTTTTTTTTTCAACTTTATTTATTTATTTGCCTTGGTGTTTGCCTGGAACTGGAACTACAGACAGTTGTTAGCTGCCATGTGGGTGCTGGGAATCGAACCTGGGTCCTCTGGAAGAGCAGACGGTGCTCTTAACCACTGAGCCAACTCTCCAGCCCCGACATATATCACTTCTGATCCAAAGCTGGGAAGAGGGTGGTTGAGGTTGAGTCCTTATGCAATAGCTTACAACATGTCAGATGGGAAAATTTACCTCCTTTGCGTCTTTTTGTTATTGTGCTTGTTTAAATTTGAATTTTATTATATATCTCCATTTGTGTATGATTTGTATGAATGCATCACCTGTGTAGAGACCAGAGAACAACTTGTAGGAGTAGGTTTTCTTTCTACACCATGTGAATGATCACACTTAGTTCAGTCCTCAGGCTTGGCAGTAGTAGTTGTACCTTTACCCTATGAGTCATCTCTTTGGCCCCATCCATCATGCTCTATAGTTAATGTAGAGTGGACTCCCCATTTACCCTGCTTCACTATGCAGCAAGAGTGAGGGATACATATTTTTTTGTGTGTGGTACACCAGAGAGATATTAAACCTATTTTATCTTTACAGCATTTATCAGACTATTATAATGAACATATTGGTCTGAATTTCTTTAAACAGGATTGTATTTCAAAAATTGCCCTTGTTTTCCCCTTGGTATGGCGCGTGTTTGTTTTATTTCTATTTATTTTGTTGTTACTGAGGTGCAGGGATGGAGGTGGGAGGAAGTATCCTCAAAATTTCCATGGCGGCTTATGGGCACAATAAAATGTGTCTTATTCTTGGTCTGTTTGTTTTTATTTGTATGACTAGGTTCTTAGGAGCACCTACATCACTGGCTGGACACAAAATCTCTTGCTCTTAATACAGATGTCCCCACTTCTTTCTTGTTATATATATTTATATATATATAAATCCTTCTTTTTTTTTTAAACTTTATTTATTTATTTGCCTTGGTGTTTGCCTGGAACTGGAACTACAGACAGTTGTTAGCTGCCATGTGGGTGCTGGGAATTGAACCCGGGTCCTCTGGAAGAGCAGACTGTGCTCTTAACCACTGAGCCATCTCTCCAGCCCCTATAAATCCTTCTTATTTTGAATTTAGACAGGGAGTGTATGATCTTGACAAAACAATCATTGAAATATTCTGGCAGCTAAGAGCATGAGTATCCTAAAGTAGGATACATATTGATGATTAAGTATCCTCCAGAATCATAGCAGATCCCATAGCCAAATTAGTGATGACAGAATTGAAGGTCCAAACACAACTGACTGCATTTCTTTAACTAAAGTACAAATTTTATTTCTTTGAATATTGATTCACAAACTACATTCTAGTCATGTATAAATTCTGCTCATTTAGTGAAAATTCATGTTTTTCGTGATCTTTAATAACAATCCATTTCACATCAGTTTTTGTTTGCAATGTCAAAGTCACTGATGGAGGTCACCAATGTAATCCATTTCAGTGTTCTGTTTACTGATTATAGAACTTGATTTTGAGTTAAATTGGGTAATTTAAGGATCTGGAGGATACAGTGAATGAAGAGTATTTGAAGAGAATGAATTTTAAAGAGGAGACAGTCATAAGAAATGCCAAGCACATTACCAGCTTTCAGGATTCTAGAAGGAGCGTCAGAGGCCTTGTAGTCTACATCCTTGTAAGAACATCATCTTAAGAGCTCCCTGTACACAATCACCACTCTCTTCTGGAACACTTGATCTCACTACTATTTAGAATAAGCTTTTGTAATTTTTGCATGATGAACTAATAGTTAAAGTCATGACACTAGGTGACTTATTGATTCAATTATTAATCCATTTAGATTGCATGTGCACACACACACACACACACACACACACACACACACACACACACACCTTTTCCCACCAGGTTAAATATACTCAGTTCTTTCCAAATATACAAGCATGGGGGGGGGCTGGGGATATAGCTCAATTAGTTAGCACCCATTAGTCCTTGGGCTTGAGCCACAGAAGTACAAAAGTCTTATGGTGCCACATGTACGTAACTCTGGTACTGTAGACATAGAAGCAGGAAGATCAGAAGTTTAGAGCCATTTTGGCTATATAGTAAGTTTTAAAAAGCATACATATGTACATAGAGAGAGATAATTCTAGATATGCAACTGTCATATTCAAAGAGTGGAGATAATAAACAATAGACTCAAATTCCCTAAATTAAAATTTTCCTATCATGATTCCCTGGGAACCCGCAGGCCACTCCAGCCAAGGAAGCAATAGATAACTATAGATCTCCACCTCTCCCTCTGCTCCTCCAAATCTAATTCCCTAATCTCATGAGCAGCTCTGCAACAGAACATCTGCTACAGGTTTCCCAATCCCTTGCCCAATTTCCAGTTGATCACATAAATATCTCCTTCTATCTTTTCTTCCCAACTCATTGCTTTATCTCAGGCTCCACTTCAAATATTTCAGGATCCCATCCTCATCTCTAAGTCTCAGTTCCCAATACCTAGAAACACATTTTATCCAGAACTCCCAGTGGCCATACATATCAGAATCCCAGAAGAATTTTCTACTAGGCATCACACTTTTTAAGAACCAGAAAATGCAACAGAAATGAAAGAACAAAACACCAGTCAAACAAGAACAAGACCAGATATCTGAACCTATATTAACAATCATCCTAATCCCAGATGCCTAGATGCTAGTGCAAAAATATATTTAGTAACAAATGGGACAATATGTCTACAGTAGAGGCCAGCAACCCTACCACAACAAGTCCTGTGTATTCCAACAGAGCTAATGCTTAATAAAAAGACCTTAAAATACACTTTGTGAAGTCCTTAAAGAGGAAATAAATAAATCCCTTAAAGAATCTTATAAAAATACAAACAAACAATGGAAGGAAATTAATAAAAGTGTTCAAGACTTGAAAGTGGAAATAGAATCGACAAAGAAAGCCCAAACTGAAGAAAATTTGGAAATGAAAAATTTAGCAATTCAATCAGGAAGAAAGTCTCTCCAACAAAATGCAAGAGGTAGAAAAGCCAATCTCAGACAATAAAGATACAATAGAAGGGACAAATATCTCAAGGCAAAAAAGATTTTAATTCTAAAAAACTTTTGGCACAAAATATCCAGAAAATCTGGGACACTGTGGAAGGACCAAATCTAAAAACAACAAAAATAAAGGAAGGAGAAGATACCTAGGTCAAAGGTATAGAAAATATTTTTTAACAAACCATAGAAGAAAATTTTTCTAACCTTTCAAAATACAAAAAGCACACAGGACACCAAGTAGCCTAGATCATAAAAAAAAGTCCCCTTGGCACATAAAACCAAAAAACCAAATGTATAGAAAAAAGAAAGAATATTAAAAGTTACAAGGTAAAAAGCCAAGTAACATTTGGTCTATAAATACAGACTTCTAAGAATTATATCTGATTTCTGAATGGAGACTCTAAAAGTCAGAAGGACCTAGGCAGATGTGCTATATATAGACCGTGCTGTTACGGAATAATCTTTTTGTACACTGTGGATATGCTTCTGGCAATAACAAATTTACTCCATAAAAGGATGACTGGCTTTGGCAAACCTCCATATGGAATTTGCTTTCTTTGTGGCAAAAGCTAGACACCAGGCAAGAAACTTCCCTTGCCCCAACTACTGACAGGAAGTATGCTGTATAAATTGGATAAGCAGGACATACAGAATAGCATCTGCTGAAGTTTGCCAATACAAGGTAGGGTAGTCTTTCAAAATTCTTGCTTCATAGAAAAGTCTGTCAGATATTCTAGGCCTGTAATATGGATGTCCTAACATTGTATAGGATCCTTGGGAGACTGTCCAGGCAGCCATATATCTCTGTTGCTAAGTAATACTACATCCTGCTGGAGTCTGAAGGCGTTGAAGACTAGATAATTATAGTCATAGTTATTCTTAGTTATGATTGAAAATGGTGTAGGTAGTCACTAAGAAAGGATAGATAATAGAGTATTCTCTTAAAAATTGCCAAATACAAATGGATCAAACATTGTAAATGTAATTTTTACCTGCTAATTTTTCCTATTATTTATAGTTTTGCTGTGTTAAAGTTAAATTCTTTCCTTTTTATTTAGATGAAAAGGGAAAACATTGTGAAATAATCTTTTTGTACACTGTGAATATGTGTCACTCAAATTGGTTCAATAAAAAGCTGAATGTCCAATAGCTAGGCAGGATTTGGGAAACAGAGAATGCTGGGAAGAAGCAAGGCAGAGTCATGAGGAGATGTCATGAGATGCAAAAGAAGCAGGTTGTGCAGAAGGAAAGGTAACAAGCCAAGTGCCACATGACACCATGTAGGTGAATAGAAATGGGTTAATAATTTAAGTAATAAGAGTTAGTTAAAAAACAACTAACTGAGCTTTTATATTTAGTAAGAAGTCTCTGTATGGTTATTTCGGACCTGGAAAGTAGGAAAGAAAAGTCTACCTACACTGTGAAAACATAGATGCCAGCCCAAATTACTATACCTAGCAAAACTTTAAATCACAAATGAAGAAAATAAGACATTCCATAATAAAGTCAAATTTAAGCAATATGTATCTGTAAATCTAGCCCTATAGAAGGCTCTAGAAGGAAGCTGCTGACATAAACTGGCTAAGAAAATGCAGGGGATAAAAAGTCCCAGGCCAGCAAGTCAAGAGGGGAATCTCTCTCTTCTCATAACTCTCCTCCAACAACAACAAAATAATAAGAATCATAAACACTATGCATTCATATCTCTCAATACCAATGATCTCAATTACCCAATAAAAAGATTCAGACTAACAGAAAGGATATGAACACAGGAGTCATCCTTCTGCTGCATCCAAGAAACACACATTAACATCAAGGACAGATATCACTTCAGAATTAAAGAATGAAAAAAGATATTCTAAACATATGGATCTAATAAACAAGCTGGTGTAGCCATTTTAATGTCTGAGAAAATAGGCTTCAAACCAAATCTAATAAGAAGAGATATGGAAGGACACTATATATTCATCAAAGGAAAAAAATCCATTAAGAGAACATTGCAATTTTTAACATCTGTGCCCCAAACACAGGAGTACCCAAGTTTGTGAAAGAAACTCTAATAAAATTTGAGTCATATATTGACCCTCACATGCTGATAGTGGGAGATTTCAATACTTTTCTACCATCAATAGACAGATCATCCAGATAAAAATTAAAGATAGAAATGCCAGAGCTGACTGACCTTAGAAACCAAATGGACCTAACAAATATCTTCAGAACATTTCATTGAAATGCAAAAAAATTACATTTTCAGAATCTCATAGGACTTTGTCAAAAATTGACTACATACTCAGACACAAAGCAAGTCTCAACAGATATAAGAAAAATGAAATAACACCCTGTATCCTATCTAACTACCATGGATTAAAGCCGGATACCAACAACAACAGAAAGCCTACGAACTCATAGAAACTGAACAAATCACTACTGAGTGACAAATGGGTCAGGATGTAAATTAAGAAAGAAATTAAAGATATTCTACAGTTGAACTAAAATGAATTTACAGCAGGGCAGTACTGGCACAGGCCTTTAATCTTAGCACCCAAGAGGCAGAAGCAGGAGGATCTCTGAGTTCAAGTGCAGCCTGGTCTACAGAATGAGTTTCAATACACAGAGAAACCCTGTCTCAAAAAGAAATTAAAAAAAAAAGAAATAAAGAGAAAAAAATGAGTACACAACATACTCAAACTTATAGGACATAGTGAAGTGGTTCTCAAAGGCAAAGAAAATTGCAGGCCACTTTCCATATGAACATAGCTGCAAAAATCCTAATAAAATACTTGCAAACTGAATCCAAGAACACATGAATAGGATCATCAACTATGAACAAATAGGCTTTATCCCAGAGATTCAGGGATGGTTTGTCAGCCATATAAACAAACTAAAAGAAAAAACATATGATTATCTCATTAGATGCTGAAAAGACCTTTGACAAAACCCAACAGCCCTTCATGATAAAAGTCCTGGAGAGATCAGAAGTACAAGGGACATACCTGAACATAATAAAGGCAGTTTTCAGAAAGTGCATGGCTAAGATTAACTTAAATGGAGAGAAAGTCAAAGTAATTTTACTTAAGTCAGGAACAAGAGGACACAAATTGGAAAGAAGTCAAAGTATCTTTATTTGTAGATGATATGGCAAAATTAATAAGTAATCCTAAAAATTCTGCAAGGAAAACTCCTACAGCTGATTAAACACTTTCAAAGAAGCAGCTGGATACAAAATGAATTCACAAGATCAGTATCCCTCTAATATACAAATGTCAAACTGACTGAAAAAGAGATCAGAGAAACAACACTTTTCACAATAGCCTCAATTAATGTAAAATATTTTGAGGTAATTCTAATCAAGCAAATGAAAGACTTGCATGATAAAAACGCTAAGTCATTGAAGAAGACATCAGGAAATGGAAAGATCTTCCACACTTACAGATTGGTAAAATTAACATAGTAAAAACGACCATCCTACCAAAAGCAAGCTATAGAATAAATGCAAGCCTCCTCAAAATTTCAACACAATTCTTCACAGACATTGAAAGGGCAATTCTCAGCTTCCAATGGAAACACTAAAAGCCCAGGAAGAGAACTAAATCAACCCTGAATGATAAAAGAACTTCTGAACATATCACCTTCCCTGGCTTCAAATTGTACTTCAGAGCAATAGTAATAAAGACAGCATGGTATTATCATAAAAACAGACATGCTGATCAATGGAATTGAATTAAAGACAGAGACATAAATCCACACACCTCCACCACACACTCGGGTTTTGATTAAAACAAAAAACCAAAACTGAGAACACACTGGTGGTTTGAATAGAGTCGTGGTTGAATGCCTTAGCCCATAGGAAGTGGCACTACTAGCAGGTGTGGCTTTGTTGGAGGAAGTATGCCACTGTGGGGGTGGACTTTTAGGTCTCCTCTACTCAAGCTATGCCCTTTGTATCTTGATGAATGTGAATGAGTGTTCCTTTTATCTCACATTCTCATCTCAGTCTCCTCCTGCTGCCTGTGGATCAAGATGTAGAACTCTCAGTTACTTCTCCAGCAACGGTACGTGTCTGCCTGCCTGCCGCCATGATGATAATGGACTAAACCTCTGACTGTAAGACAGCCTAAATTAAACGTTTTCTTTTATAAGAGTTGCCATAGTCATGGTGTGTTTCCACAGCAATAAAAACACAAAGAGACACACACTGCAAAAAAGACAACATTTTCTTGTTGTGGGATAATTGTTTATACTGTGTATAGATGTATCACTGTGACAGATTTCATAAAAAAACATAACGGCCAATAGCTAGGTTAAGAGGTCAAGTGGGACTTTTGGGCAGAGAGAGGAACTCAGAGGTTTAGAATCTAGGTGTACAAGAAACGTCAGCAAGATATGGAGCTTGTATCAAAGACCTCAGCATGAAACCAAATACACCAAACCTAATAGAAAAGAAAGCAGGGAATATTGTTGTGCTCATTGGCACAGAAGACTTTTTAAACAGAACACTTACAGGCACTATGGTCACCACTTAATAAACGGGACCTCATGATACCGAGAAGCTTCTGCATGACAAAAGGCACTATCATCCAGGCATAATGAAAAAGACTTTATTAAACCAGCTACACATCTGATAAAGGACAAATATCCAAAATGTATAAATAGCTCAGGAAAAATGAGATATCAATAAAACAAATAACCCAATTTTAAAAATGGAGTATATAACCAAACAGAGAATTCTCAGAAGAGAAGATGCCAATGGCTAAAAAAGACTTAAAGAAATGTCAAGCTCTTCATCCATCAGGGAAATTTAGCTCAAACTACTTTGATATTTTATTTTACACTTATTAGAATAGCTTATATCAAGAACCGGGAAAAAAACCTAGATGTCCCTTAACAGAATGAACAAAGAAAACTTGGTGCATTACACAACAGAGTATTGTTCATCATTTTAAAAAATGAGATTATGAAATTCCCAGGTAAACTAGAAAAAAAGTTATTCTGAGTGAGGATTCTAGATGCCTAAGACAAACATGTTATGTGTTTGCTTGTATGTGCATGTTGGCTGTTAAATCAATGACAATTGTGCTACAATCCACACAATCACAGAGGTTAGGTGCAGAGTAAGGACTATAGGAAACAGATGGGGCTTGTTAGGAAAGGGGAAACAAAGTTTTAGATTTATGGATGGGGACTGGAACGGGAGGACTAAGTGGGGGAAGGGAGAGGGAAAGGGGTGAGGGAGGGAATAATTGTAGAGACATTTGAGGGGTAGTATGGGAACCTAATACAGTAGAAGCTTCCTAAACTTCAAACATATATGATGACAATCTAAATAAAATCACCAATAACAGGAAAGTTCCAGTTGCCCAACTCTTGTCATTAAATGAAGCTTCCAGTACCAGACTTGGGTTACATCTAATTGAATTGCTAGCAAAAAGGATTTCAAGGGGATTCTCAACCAACCCAGTCTGTTTCTAAAACTATAGGTTGTTCTCCATAAACTGACAGCAAGGTCTCACCACTGAAGACAACCCTTAGACAACTCATTGAACATGGAGAAGGGAAGCACCTACATGCTCTAGCATCTTTGGTATGAGAAGGTACTCTGCATGCTACCAAAAGATAAACATAAACATGAAGCCATCCACAAAACCTTTACTCTGCAATGGTGTCCTGCCTGCAAGATACAGTATGGTAATAGTGGCACAAAGCTTGTGGGAGTAACCAACCATGATCTGATTTGACTTAAAGTTTACTCTATGAGAGGGATCCCATATCCAACACTGCTTGGATGACCAAGAACCAAAGACTAGATAGCCCAGGGATCTAGGGTAAAACCAAATATATTGTTCTAAAAAAATTAATAAAAGTAGAAATAAGATGACTCCTAATGACATTCTCATTTTGCTAGATCAATAATCTCATAGATAAATGCCTCAATTAGACATCATCAGAGAAGCTTCCTTTCCACAGCAGATGGGAACAAATACAGAGAACTACAGCCAGACATTATGCAGAGAACAAGAGACCTTGGGACACTCAGCACTAAATGTGATACTTCTTCCAAATCCCTCCCCTCGATGATCAGATAACCCCACAGAAGAGGAAACAGAGTGTCAGAGTCAAATGAAATGGAGGACACCCAGAAAACAAAGCTCTCTAAATTAACAGGATCAAAGCTCATACAAACTCATAGAATCTGAGGCAGCATGCATGAATCTACACCAGGTTCTCTGCATGTATATCATGACCTCCAGTTCAGTATTGTTATGGGATTCCTGAGTGTGTGAATAAATGGGTCTCTGATTCTTATGTCTTCTCTTGGGCACTTTTTTTTTCTATTTGTTTGTCTTGTCCAAGTCAGATGTGATTATTTTTTATCACATTATATTTTAATATTGTCCTTTAGAAGCCTGCTTACTTTCTATTGAGAGACAGAAAGGAGTGGATCTGGATGAAAGGTGAGGTGTAAAGGAAATGGCAGGAGTAGAGAGAAGGAAAACCATAGTCAGAATATATTATGATAGAAAAACATCTATTTTCAATAAAAGGGGGGAAATATCCCCCCCCAAAACCCACCAATGTCAAATATACTGTGTCAGTACATACATTTAGTTTATTAAAGGATGTTCAATCCCATTAGTCATCAGGAAGTGCAAATCAAAACCATACTATTATTTTATACTGACTAGGATGTAATAATGAAAGTGCCAGGACAATAGTGTCAGCAAGTATGCAGAGATATTACATGCTCACATGGTGTCTGAGATGCATAGGAAACCTCACAGCCCTCCTCCCCAGTGACACTCTTCTTTGAACAAAGCCACACCTCCTAATGGTGCTCTCCCTATGAGCTTATGGGGGATAATTATATTCAAACTACCACACGTGGATAAGCAAAATGTGATCCATCCACACACTAGAATATTATTCAGACATAAATAAGAATGATGCATTGGTGCGGGTTACAATGCTCGTGAATCTTGAGTAAACATGAGACACAAATGATCATATTAGATGAATCCCTGTATTAGAAAGGTCCAGACTAACCATATAGGGGCATAAAACAGATTAGCTATTACTTAGTTGGGACAGATTTGGGGAAATATCTGTGGACAATAACTAAAAGATGTGGAATATCTTTTTGTGGCACTGGAAGTGTTCAGGAATTGATTGTGGTGACCATTTCTCAACTCTGAATAAAAGAAAAAGGCCATTGTTCTTTATACTTTAAATGGGCAAACTGTTGTTAGGTAAATTCTGTGCATAAAGATGTCATGCCCCTCCTTTATGCTTCAAACTTCCCACGATGTTTAAAACAAGTAGAAGAAAAGATGGGAACAGAACATTGCTGCTTGACAAATGCCACAGTGATGATGGTTGCAGACAAAAAACATCAGGGGATGCAACAATTAATGGGCAAAGTGTGATGTGAAAGGGATATTTGCTGGTTAAGAAGCCTTCCCTCGGGATGCTTGGTAATTACAAAGGAGTCATGTGATGTGACATGGCTTCAGATCATTGCCAGGAGTGACAGTACCCAGTGCCCTTGGCGTACGCTGAAGATTCCACCTCATTCTGGGGTCTCTCCCTCCCCTATCCTGTTGCATTGATGTGTGTATGGATGTCTGCAGAGGATGGAAGCAGATGGCAGTGTCTTCTCTTATTCTTCTCCCCATATATCTTTCAGACAGAATCTCTTGCTTAAGCTGAAGTGTACCCATCTGCCTAGCCTGGCCTGCACATGCCTGGCTTTTTACACAGAAGCTGGAGTTTCAGTCGAGTTCCTCATGTCCGTGGAGCAAGCACTCGATCCACTGAGCTGCCTTGCCTCCCCAGCTTCACTTCTTGGATCATCTTGTCCAAAATGTAATCTGAAACTTATTATGAGGAACGTCAAACCTACCAACCCAAGGGACACTCTAAAAATACTTCCTAGTATTCATTAAAAACACCAAGATGATGAAAGCAAAACACCAGAACATATCACATGTCTGAGAGGACAAGGAGACACGAGGGCGCCGTGTGCCCCCCCCCCCCCCGGGGGCCTGGACCAAGGAAGGCCATTGTGATATTCCTAGTTAGTGAGGATCTGCAGGTTTACTACTAATAGGGCTTCAGAGATCGTTTTCTAGTTTGACTCTATGCTACTACCAAGTAAGATACCATTTGGGGGAGTGGGATGGTAACTCTATCATAGTGTTGTAACCTTAAAAGTCAAATTACTTGGGAATAAAACATTAATGAACTCGATGTAATAGCTCTTGCTCATCATCCCAGCATTCAAGAAACAGAATCAGGGGAATTTCACTTTTTAGGCAAATTTGGGCTTATCTATCAAGACTTGTCTTAACAAATCAAGGGCTGAGGTTGTAGCTGAGTGGCTTCCAGAGTGTTTATTTAGCAGGTAGAAGGCCTTAAACACAAATGCTCTTGTCTTCTTAGGGTGGAAAACATTCGATTTTGGGTGATAATGTGCAGAATGGAACTATTTAATATGAATTTCTGCCTAGGGGATAGAAGTACAGCATGCCGACTTGTAAGCTTTTCCTTAGTTTCCAAATTATGTAATTCTTGTATTTAAACAGTTGAGCAATAATTTTTACAAAATTCTTTTTTCTCTTGTTAGCAAATGATTAATCTAACACCAAATA